>JACWES010000329.1:7348-20072 GCA_025688845.1 Cucumis hystrix
GACTGGAGGAGCTAAGTGGGGAATTGTGATATATATATATATATATAATTGAAAGGCAGCTCCAGCTTGTTGGAAACGGCGGAAATTACCACCTAACCTCATGTTCCTCTGAGGAACTTCGACGAACTTTTGCTCCGCCTTTCTCTTCTGACTAAATGAGGTTCCCTTGTCAACACTCTTTGGCTGAACCTCATTTTTTCCAATACTCACATCCACTGCCAGACGCAGTGCTTCAGCCTGAGTGGAGGGCTTTAGTGCTCGCACAAAGCCTCTGATGTCATCTCTCAATCCTCTAACAAACCTCTCAGCTCTGGCCTGCTCATTACCAACGAGCTCAGGGGCGAAGCATGACAGCATGTCGAACTCCTGATCGTACTCCTCAACTGTCATGTGTCCTTGCTTCAATTCCAAGAATTCCTGGCTTTTAGCATCTCTAAGGTTAGCTGAGAAAAACTTGGTATAGAAGCAATCTCTGAACTGGTCCCACGTGATCTGGTCCAACTTTCCACCCAACATACGCAGTGTGGACCTCCACCAGATAATACCTCTATCCCTAAGGAGAAAGACAGCACACTGAACCTTGTGCTCTTCTGGGCATCTCATATAACTAAAAATGGTCTCCACAGAAGACAACCACAACTCCGCCTTGGTAGGATCCTCCAGTGATCCATTAAAAGTCTGAGGGTCATATTTCCTAAAGTCCCTCAAGTGTTTCGCCTCTGCAGAAAGCTGATTTGGTAACATCTGTGGCGGCTGTACGACCGATCCCTGCACAGGGGGGTCTACAGACGCAGGTGGAGCTGCTGGTACAGGGGAACCCACTGGCGCACACTGGTTCTGAGCCATAGCAGCCGTAATAAGCTCTGTGATTCTCTACTCCAGATGAGCAGACAAGGCTGCCAAATCCGTTTGAGTAACAGGTGCAGCAGGGACACGCGGGTCAGCTTGGCCCACAGCAGGCTGACTACGCCCTGCTCCTCTGCCTCGGCCTCTAAAACCACCCCTACGTGCACCTCTCCTTGGCGGCATGGTTTCCTAATACCACCTAAAATATCCTTTTAGTCTTAACAACAAGGCACCTCAGTCAGTCTAGTTTAACTTAGGCAAGGTCATGTTATTAATACTGTACTTATTAAACATAAAAGCATACCTGACGAGTGACGAAGGATCGTGTTAGCCATAGGGACACAAAACATGGACTTAAATCATAAGTCAGTCTACAGAACCTAAAACTTAGGCTCTGATACCAACTGTGACGACCCAGACTTTTCGGACTGATCGTCTAAGTCGTCAATTTGACACAAAACCGTTTGTGGACAAAAGACATAGCAAGATTCAGTTGAAACCGTAAGAAAACGAAAGAAAATTTTAATCGGGCCCTATTTCCAAAATACAAAATTTCAAATGCTGTTTAAAAAAAATTTAACTATTCGTAAACTTAGTTAAATCAAAATATTTTCAAACCGTCAGCGGAAGCAATTAGAAGACAGTCCCCTATGGCAATTCACGAGTCCTTCTTGTCCCTCGTCGGTCTGCCCCTCGTGTTACCTTTGCCTGAAAAGTTAAACATAAAAAGGGTGAGTATTAATATACTCAGTAAGAGACCCACTACTAGTCCCGTTAGGGGAAAAAATTAATTATTAGCATCCTATGGTGTACCCTGCACAATCACAGTCTTGTGATCCCGTAGGATGCACATATCAGTCTAGTACTCCCGAAGGATGCACATATCAGCCTAGTGCTCCCGAAGGATGCACATATCAGTCTAGTGCTCCCGAAGGATGCACATATCAATCTAGTGCTCCCGAAGGATGCACATATCAGTCTAGTGCTTTCGAAGGATGCACATATCAGTCTAGTACTCCCGAAGGATGCACATATCAGTCTAGTGCTCCCGAAGGATGCACATATCAGTCTAGTGCTCTCGAAGGATGCACATAAAGGGGATGATCCCAAAGGACACCCGCAGGATAACTATCCACTAGGAAACTAATAATTTATCCCCTCAGTCCATTCTAAACATCTTAAAATCATTCTCAATACAGTCAAATTTCCTTATCACATAAGCTCCCCCTTTAACCTCAAACAACCATATTATCCAAATTTCACTCAAGGACAGTCGAAACATATCACTACATCAGTCAGCCACATAAATATCCCAGCAGTCACAACATACGCTAGACAATAAGTCCACGTCAATCCATACATACATATATAAATTTCATTCAGTCAAGCACAATATACGTTAAACTTTCAGTCCACACTCAAACACACAGCATAACCGTCATCACTACTCAGTCCAGACATAACATTTCAGTCCATATAGTCAATACATTTTAATTCTTGTTATTGAGTCCAGTAGAAAGTCCCTTACCTTGGCGTTAGGTAAGCTCCTTAACCGCGCAAGGTCTGTGAAGACGAACCTAAACATTAAGATAAATACTCAATATCTTTCTCCAACGCATCATTCATTTAAAATCAATCCAATGTGATGTTTCACAACTTACCCAAATTCACGAAATAAGCTCCAATTAAAACTAATGTTCGTTGTGAACCCAACGACTTCAAGCGTTACGCTCAACCTAAGATCGAACATCCAAGCAACCAATTTAACAACATCAACAAATCAAAATTTCAATGTAGATCCCCAAATTCATCAATTTCATCCTTACCCAACGAAATTACAAAGACGTAGTGGCAGCGGCACACAAGACTAGGGCAAGCGACATTGTGCAATCAATTTGGGCATGGGTCGGCTTCCAATCGGCTGTTGGAAAATGAAGAACCGCGTGGCGGCTGGCCTTCACGGACGGAATCAGGCGCGGACGGCTGCTGATGGTTGGCGGATGGAGATGCGGCTGCTTGGGGTGGTCTCACGGCGCGCGGCAGACGCTGCCCGGTTCCACGGCGACGGCGGACGGAGACGCCAGGAGACAGATCTGAGGAGGGGGAGTTTTCGGCTGTCGGACGAGGAGTCGTGACTGGCTGGGACGGCGGCGTGCGGACGGTTGCTTCACGGGTGGCAGATGAAGACCGCGGCGCACCAGTGGTTGACTGGCGAAGCGTTGCGGCGGCGCGAGTAAAACAGATCTAAGGGGGGGGGCGTTTCGGTTTCTTAAGCAGACGACGACGTGGGCTACCGGAGGCGTTGAGTCGTGGCGGAGCGAACTGATTTGGGTGGTCGGCGGCTAGGGCGTGGGGAAGAGGAGAAGAGAAGGAGAAAAAGAAAGTGGAGGGGGGGGGGGGGGGCCCCTTTTTTTTTTTTTTTTTTATTTTTTTTTTTTAATAATAATTATTATTATAATAATAATAATAATAATAATATAATAATAAGAATAAAAATAATAATATTTAAAAATAAATAATAAGATCTTATTATTTTTATTATTACCCTTTTATTTATTTATTTATTTATTTTTTTTAGGGCGTTACAAAACAACTACTCAAGATCAAGATCACCAACAAACATAACCAAGTAATTAACGATAAGAGGACTAGGATCGACTTTGGGAAGACTGCAAAAAAAAATGTTTTACATTAGCTAAATAAGGAAAAGAAGATAGATTTATAACTATACTGTTGGTAAATATGTGAGACCAATTCTTTAGTTGAAAAAAAAAAAGTTTTTTGAAAAATATATGATTGGATCAGTTGGGTGTTCCCGGATAGATCCACTAGATGGATACCCCCTTAACACCCTCATCAATTAAGAAATCAACAATTAAGCAATACAAAAACGTGAAGATAATCAACACACCAATGTAATTGGTTCACTAACAGTACTGTGTTAGCTACGTTCTAGAGGTAGAGAGAAAACAAATATTATTAGAGAAAATGTTTCATAATACAAAATCATGACATCTTGGTTTGAGAGTTTATATATGGAGAATTGTCAAAAATAGTAAATTTGATAAAATATTTACAACATATAGAAAAATTTCAGATTCTATCAATAATAAATATTGATAGACAATGATATGTTTTTATTAGTGGCATTGATAGACAATGATAGAAGTCTATCAGTTTCTATTATTGATAGAATCCAAAATTTTGCTCTAATCGGTAAATATTATAATTTATTTTGCTATTTTAAAAAATGCTCCTTTATATATTGTATTTTTTAAAATTTTAGGATCAAAATTGTAAATAATCAATAAACAAATACATGTGCTCAATTAATAAAATTAGAGAGCTTTTGGAGATCTAGTGGGATAAATGGAAATTTTATCGATAAGACCTTTTCAATTGTAGCCAATATCTTATTACGAATAATTCCGACAACTTCCGGGGAAAAAGAGGCATTCACCTATTACAGAGATGGTGCGATTTGATTTTTTTTTTTTTTCATTTTTCTTTACCGCTCTCCCCGTCAAATTCAAGATATTCCAACATATCTCCAATAGGATGATGACAACTTCTTGATAACCACGTTCCAAGGTTAAAATTGTTATTTTTTTTTATCTACTTTATTTTGATTTCCTTCTTTCTCCTTTCCTCCAATTTCTTTCTTATAGCTTCTTTTCCTCTCCCTTCCCCTTTCTTCTTCTCTCTCTTTTCCTTTTCCTTTTTCTAATTTTTTTTCTACCTCTCTCACATAATTTTTAGTTTAGTTTGCCATTTTTTTTTTAAAAAAAATACCGACTTGTGGTGGAGAGTGACCAACTCTTCCAAAACNNCTTGCTTCCATAAACCCGAGGACAAAAGCTGGGGCTATTCGCTTCAACTATATGGTTGGTGTCTTATGGACGATTTGGATTGAAAGGAACAAAAGAATATTCAAAGATTGCTCTCAAAGCCCAATTAAGTTATGAGAAAATGCTTGCAACTACACAGGACTATGGACGTCACAAGTGAAGTTTTTTGCTAATTATTACTTACCCTCTGTAATATCACTAAATATCAATGCTTTGATGTAATAAATGGACTTATCTGCCCCACAACTTTTGTACCCCGCTGCTTAATGAATATATTTCGGATATGATGAGGGTGTTAAAAGGTTGCCCACCTAGTGGGGATGCTTGGATGCACCTACTGACCCACATTGGTATCCTTTTCTAGAAAAAATAATATGTTTAGTACACTTTATTTATGGTCTATCAGTCATATAAATATACTTTCACTTTAGTTTTGGTAGTTTTGGTATATATCAGTTAACTAATATAAAAGTTATCGAATTGATATATGAAAATAGTTATCATTTAGTACATATCATATTTATGAGTAATGAAGTGTTTTGTAATGTCTCAAGCCTAGAATTTGGGACCAGTATTCAGAATTCTCATATTGGACACCTCACACTTTCAACATTTCTCTGTGTTATTTAACAGATTATATTTATTGAAATACAATCATTAGTTGGATTTATTTTTCATTTCTCTTAAGTTAAATTTTGTAGAGGACACACAACTTCTTCTAATGCATCGCTTTCATATCATGTCATGCCTCATTTTTAGAAATATGTATATAGTTTCTTTTTATTTAAAGAAAGAGATAAAAGAACTTCCTTATCTTTATAGATTTTAATTATATCTTTTTATTTAAAAAATATATTTTTAAAAAAGATATTTGATTTTAAAAAATATTTTTTAATTTTCTGGTTATCTTCACCGGCCGGTTTCCGTTTTTTCTTGTCCGTTTTTATCTCTCTCCATTATAAAAGAGTATTCTTCTTCTTGAACGTATGACCCACATTTTTTTTTCCAAAATTCTTAATTCATTATTTATATAGATGCGTGACCCACATTTCATTTCTTAATTAATTAAGTTCTTGAACGTGTATATAGAAGGGTTGAAAGATAGTTTTAGCAATTGAACTAATTTTTAATATTGATACAATTACAGTTTATATATATATATATAAAGAGTATAAACTTAAGAGAAGTTCAAATCTAAACCTATACTACTAGTAAAACATACGTTTCATTTGTTTATTAAGTCGAATATATATACCAAAATAAAGTAAAGTAATTACAATGGACATTTTCGTTTTTAACAAAATTAATAAAAATATTTATAAAATATAGTAAAACTTTAGATTTTATACCCTCATAAATGAGTTGATATATAGACTGTAATACCTTTACAAGTGGATAGAATCACTCGCCAACGTGTTTGCTTGTGTGTGAATAATAATTAAATAAAGAAAATAATATGAAACTCTCACAAGTGTGTTTATTTCAATTTTGAAGTTAGTAAAAGAGATTAAAATGTTACTGAAGAATGAGTAGAATGGATAGCAGTAGCAGCAGAGCACAACAAAATACAAAAGTTAAACAACAAAATGCTATCTTCCTATTTGAAAACAAAATACAAAAGTTAAACAACAAAATGCTATCTTCCTATTTGAAAAGGCATCTGGACCCATATAAATCTTCAAAAGTCTTCTTTATTACAAGTGGATTGACATCCTTCAATCGTATATGATGAAATGACTTTCATTAAAATTTTCAAATTTTAGCCTCTTGAACTTGGTTGTTGTAATGATGACGCCCAAGACTAGACACAATTGTGTCGCCTTAATTTCTTCATAAATGTTGTTCTTTATTACACCCAATCTCTCTTCTAGAAACTTTGATATAACTTTCCTTTGATATTTGTGACTTCAAAGGTCGTCTTGTCGGTTTTCTCATTTGTCGTAGAAACTTAAGTCATTCAAATGGCTGATTTATTATGGAGTTCGACCTTAATCTGGTGTCAGGTATGCCCTCAAGTCTACCAATGATGAATCTAATAGCTTTTTTGAAGTAAGAACATGTGGGTATAAGGAGAAACATCGTTTGAAAGTTAGTTCTATACTAATTTGACTTGTTTGAATGCCCCTGCTACTAGTCTATCATTAATTTAAGTGAGGGACTTTAAAACCATTGCCACTTGTCCTTTTAACACTTTGCCACATATTTCCTGATTACTTGCCCTTGGTTAGGAAACTCTTCCATGAACTCGACCAATTATGAAGGAGGGGGTGGAAATCTTTTCAACTATTTGTAAAAATTTTGACCTTTTTTATCTTTCTAAAGAGAGAGAATGGTTAAATATTTGAAGTTATTTACTAGCGTGAGGTTTATGCATGTGAAATTTCATCAACCATGCAACAATCATCATTCTAAAGTGAATAAAATGTACTAATATGTTCAAGAAAAGTTAAATGCAATGACTAATTAATGAGATTTTTAAATAAAATACTAGCCAACAGTTTTTAACATACATACAAGTACGCATGTTTATAAACATATGATTGTAATGCATGATAATGAAATGACTCGTAGTGCTAGATCATGCAAGTAAAAAAAATAATGATGAAATAATAGCATGACATAACACTCTCTATGATATATATATATATATATTTTTTTTTTGCTTAAAAGAAACTTTTATTTTTGGCAGATATTTACACTCTTTAAGACGTCATTAACTTTAAAACATTATTAGTTATTTGTTAAATGAGGCAACAAAAAAAAAAACCTTAATAATAGTGGAACTTCTTGGGAAGAAATCAAAATTTATTTAATGCAATTTTAACAAGAGAAAATGGATAACAATATGGTTATATGATCAGAGATGAAAATTTTCATAAATAAAACTCACCGCAAAAGTTTTATGAGACGGTAAAAAATTAATCCATTATTCTAATCATACGGTGATTTAAAAGCTTCTCTTTTTGATTAATTAGTCAAATATGTTTGATGGCTATCAAGTAAAATGTCAAATGTTTTTTTTTTAAAAAAAATGAAAAAAGTTAAGCCTTTTAATTATTTTCTTGACTATTTTTTTAACTTTGAAAATTTTGTCTTTTTTTTGTAAAAAAAATAATTTTCAAAATAATCAAGCTTTAATAAGAAAATAATATGCATGTTGTTTTACAAAAATAAATTGAAGAAACAAAATATGGAAGCTATTTTTTTTTTTGTCAAATTTTTCTTATACGATCATATTTTTTTAGTGTTTAAAATAATCATTCTCAAAATTTTATTTTTTTAATGCTAATGTTATTTAATCCTGACATGATTTTTTAAAATTTAGATTTAAATAGCTATTATATAAAAAAAATATTAAATGATACTAAATATTACTGAATATATATTCTTTTTAGAAAAAAAAAAAGTTGGATAAATATGTTTTTCAAAAAAACTTTTAAAAAAATAGTGTTCAATCTTTGAAATACATGAAGAAAAATTGTTGAATTCTCTTTAAATTTTTTTTAAAATATAAAAAAAAAAACTCTAAATTACTAAGATGTCAATTTTAAGAAAAATCAAAATTGACAAATGAAATATTGTTAACCTTTATTAAAAAATTTATGCAATTGTAATAATTGAACCAACATAAGTAAAAAAATCGATCAATGAAATTAAAAAGAAATACATGTGTAAATGCATGTTGTAGTAATACACTAGTATAATGCATACAAGATTTAAAAGTGAGGTTAATTCTAAATATTCTAAATAATAAAGGTTCCCAATTTGGTCAAAGTCATACATGATAAATTGACCAAGTTGAGTGAGAATTTTTCGTGTGCTTGCACGGAAGCATAAGCTTCTCGAAGGTCAACACTACTCCGTTCTCAATTCTAATCTTATGAAGGTAAAGCCTGGGTAGGAGGCTCGTGATTGTGTGTGTAATAATTAAATGCACAATAACTACACACAATAAATTTAGAATAAAATTAAAGAATAAAATAATTCAAGATAAAAGAGAAAATGGCCAAACTCTCGAGGTAGAGCCTCAATTCCCCAGTGGAGTCGTCAAGCTGTCGCCACGTGCCGGAGACGACGCAGAGCGGTCGACGTCCTCAAAAGAGTTAGTTTTAAAAGAAAATAGGAGTCGCCACCAATCTTTTTTTTACGGTGTGATTGGACACCGAAATAAAGTAAACAATTTTGCAAAAATAGTCTGCGAAAAATAGAGTTCGGTTTAGGAGTCATTTGTGTGCGGGAAATGTATTAGCACCCTGTAACACCCGTTTAGAAAACGATGTCCAAACTTAAAGTCTTCAATAAAATTCATTAAAAAATACTTTTTATGTCTTATTTCCGTTCTCATCACTCCTATATTTGAAGCAATGATCCCATAAAATAAGTAGAATAATATTCCATTAATTAGACTATATTGAGAAAAATTTCCCACCTCAAGAAAATGAGAAATTATTACAATTTCTCAAAATTTATCATAGGATAGTCTTCGAATAATTTTTTTTTAAAATTGATTAAATTCTTTTTTTTTTTTGGATCAAATCTTGGACTCCCAAATATATCAATCCCTCACCTCAAGAATCTAGAAATAACAAACTCCTAGAAAGTTCTAGATACCATCTTAGGATTTTTTTAGCGAAATAGAAGTGAGTTATTAAAAAAAAGTTGATTAGGAAAACTAATGAAATATAGATTTATATTAAAAAAAAAATTTAAAAATAAAAAGGATAGTTTTAAAGTAAAATTTCTAAACGGTTAAAAAAAGGAAATTTAAGTAAAACTTCAAAATTAGGTCAATAGGAAATAATGCACAATGGAATCAAATATGTCACACGACGGATCAAACAAGTAAGATAAGATTTTATTTTTTTAAAAAAATATTAGGAATCGATCTTGGACTTTCAAAGAACCGATTCCCTCACCTCAAGAATTTAGAAATAATGGATTCCCAGATATTTCTAATTCCATCGTCGGATTTTTTATAGAATGGTAAAATGTAAAGATAAATATGATGTAAGAAAAAAAAATTAATTAACTGATATAAAATACCGTAGTAATATTGCAAGGTGTAAAAGAAATATTCATAAATTTAATATTACATGATAATAATTATTATGCATGCAAGGAAAATAAGTTAAAATAAATATAAAAAAGGAAAATACACATAGTAGACAACTACGATAAATAAATAAATAATAAGAAAAATAATGATACAAAGAAATTAATAATTTTTTAATATATATATATACATATATAAAGTAATAGTAATAATAATAAGATAATTAAAAGAGAATAAATAGTAATATAAAATGAATATCAATAACAATAATAAGTATAGTAATAATAAAAAGAAAACATTAATAAATATAAATATAAGTACAATAACAATAACATATATATATTTAATAATAATGACATAATTCTCTATTGCTCAGTCTTTCTCTCTATATTTTTAGAGAGAATAAAATAAATATCAAGATTTTAAAAAAAATCTTATGTCTTTTTCTTTTTCTCTATTTTTTTTAGGGAGAAGAAAAAGACTAAGGGTTTTTTTTAATAACAATAAAAGTAAAAGAAAGCCAAAAAAAATAAAAAATTCTTTCTCTCTATCTTTAAAGAAAAAAAAAAGGTTCAAATCTCAAAGAAAATTACTCATCGATGAGGTGCGGATCCTTGGGAGAGTAAATCCCTACCACATGCAACCTCTAACAATGTTTATTTAAACACGAGATTTGATTTACTAAAGAGAAACAAAAAAAGTACAAAACAAAAAAAATGGTAAAGATACTAATGTAATGAAATGAAAAAAAACCTACCTTTTACCGAAACTTTTCTTCCAATTCGCAGAGATTCTCTAAAAAAAAATTCTCTAACAACTTTCTTTAAAGATTTTTGTAAGAAAAATTTCTCCGCTTTTCCAAATGACAAAGGTCCTATTTATAGACCCGAGGTGTACCACAAATTAGGAAAAATAATAAGAATAAAATCAAAATTTGATATTAAATTTCATTTTTTCCTAAAATAAAAGAAATAAAATATTATGGGATTTTGTAAAATTAAAATGATTTATTTTTTCCTAAAATAAATAGAAACAAAATTATATTCTTTTTTTTTTAAAAAAAAATTGAATATAAATAAGGTAAATATGGTATTACTAACGTAATTTTCCTTTTTTTCTAAAAGGAATAAAAAATTTCTAAAAAAATATTATTATAAAAAAATTCTTTTTTGTTTAAAAAAATAATAAAAATATGTAGGATAAAATTAGGTGGCTACGTATAGGAATTTTATTTTTCTCTTAAACCCAAATATTTGCTTTTTAATTTTATGAAAGAGCTCTTGACCAATTAATTAATTTTTCGGTATTCTAATAATATTTACAAAATATAACAAAATCTTATATTAAATCATCGATAAATATGGATATGAACTTCTACCAATACCTATAAGTGCATTGATAGACATTGACTATAAAAAAGTATTAGAGAGTGTTGTAATCTTGTGAAAGTAGTCCAAGTGCCTATAAGATATAAATTTTGAAGGTATAATGAAACCAAAAAGATAGTTGCTTCACATAAAATTTAGATAAATTTTTACTGGTCTATTAACATTATAAATTTTAGGTATGTTTTCAAATATAGTAAAATAGAACCAAATTAAAATTTATACAAATATAGAAAAATGCCATTGAATATAAGTGAGTGGCATTTTACTATATTTAAAAACGTTTTAACAGTCTTGTCATTTAAAATAATTACCATAAAATTTAGGGTCGTTGCTTTCAAATATAGTAAAATATTAGAGCCTATCTACTATTGATGTGTGATAGATCATGATAGACTCTTATATGTATTTATATATATCACGATAAAAACAATTAGTAGTCTATTTCGATCTATCATAGATAACAGTGATATTTTATTATTTTTATAATAATGTTTTCAACAATTTTGTAATTTAAATTTGCAGATATAGCACTATTTTTTCAAAATTTCAAAATATCACTGTGTGTATTACAACAATAATATGTTTGGTATGTTTTAAGCCTCAAGATTTATCCAGCCACAGAGGCAATGTCTATCTTGAGGGTTTGTCTTTTGATGGACGAGACAATGGAGCACAATTAAAGTAACTTTTCCTGCTTTATCCAGCCACAGAGGGATTGACAAGCCTGAATGGAAGCTGAACATAAATGGTGATTTTACAACCATATCCATCAAAGAAGCATTACTACCCAATGGTATAGTCAACAAAGACACAACACATTACAGACACATGTGGGAATAAAAAATTCTCAAAAAATGCAAAGTTTTCTTATGGTCAATGATACAAAATGGGATCCTTACTGCGAATATCATACAAAAAAGAATCAAATCTAGTTGCCTAAGCCCAATTTGGTGCATAATGTGCAAAGCTGAGACAGAGTTTGTTGATCATCTTTTTTTACATTGTCCTACAGGCCAATACGTATGGAACAAGCTGGATATCATACAGGGATTGGATAGCATTAAAATTCAGCCAAATAATCTCCCCAAGAAACTTGCTTCCATAAACCCGAGGACAAAAGCTGGGGCTATTCGCTTCAACTATATGGTTGGTGTCTTATGGACGATTTGGATTGAAAGGAACAAAAGAATATTCAAAGATTGCTCTCAAAGCCCAATTAAGTTATGAGAAAATGCTTGCAACTACACAGGACTATGGACGTCACAAGTGAAGTTTTTTGCTAATTATTACTTACCCTCTGTAATATCACTAAATATCAATGCTTTGATGTAATAAATGGACTTATCTGCCCCACAACTTTTGTACCCCGCTGCTTAATGAATATATTTCGGATATGATGAGGGTGTTAAAAGGTTGCCCACCTAGTGGGGATGCTTGGATGCACCTACTGACCCACATTGGTATCCTTTTCTAGAAAAAATAATATGTTTAGTACACTTTATTTATGGTCTATCAGTCATATAAATATACTTTCACTTTAGTTTTGGTAGTTTTGGTATATATCAGTTAACTAATATAAAAGTTATCGA
>JACWES010000330.1:10381-28741 GCA_025688845.1 Cucumis hystrix
CCGTTGGCACCACTCAGGGTCTCCTTTGTCTTTTCAAAATACCTTGAAGGAACAAGGCCTTCTTGAATGACATTTTGATCTGCTCCTGAGTCAACGAGAGCGACAGCTTCGAGAAGAAAGTCCTTTACCTTGAAGACTATCTTCGTTATCCACTTTTGAGATTGAGACTTACTGATGTAGTTGATGACTCCTGCTTCAGCGGGTTCTTTAATCATCAGTGCTTGTCCTGAAATCTGTGTTTCAGGATTGGATGAGGAGGAGGCTCCCAAAGCTTCTCTTGGATTTGAGGCTTCTCGGAATGCCTGGAAGGCTTCTTCGAGAAGGTTGAGACGTTGCCGGTTGTCTGCAACTTCCAATTTGATAACCTTTACTTCGTGGTTAAGGTCTTCAATTTGGGTGGGCTTCTTCGTCTCGCCTTTGATTCGGTTCAGGATGTCTTGAAACGAATAGATGATCGGACTTTGAATCGTCTTCTGAGGGCTTTGTTCCTCAAGACTCTGCCTTAGCTTGGAGAGGCAGGTTTGCTTGGAAGACGCTTCAGGTAATTCATCAATAAGATCAAAAAGACGTTCTTGATCTTTTGTGATGACGTTGATATGACCGAAACACTTGCGAGCACACCTTCCTGTGCAGGGAATCGCTCCGTCTTCATCGCTTGAGTCGCTTTGAGAATAGAAGGCATCTTCGCTTGAAGATCCTTCGTCGAGAAGGGCATTGATACCGTCTTCGTCTGAAGAAGACTCGGTTTGAGAAGAGGTTTCGTCATCTGACCTGATGGCGTAGAGAAGAGACTGTCTGGTTTCTTCGTCCATGGTCAGGGCATTGATCTTGTCCTTGAGGGGGCAACGGTTGGAGAAGTGTCCTTTCTTCCCGCACTTGAAACAAATATTGGACTTAGAAGCGTAATGATGCTTGCTTCTGAACCTTTGGTAGTATTTCCTCTTCTTACGAGGAAACTCAGGATCTTTAGCCTTGCTTCTGCTAAAGAGACGCTTGGAGGAAGACTTCTTCTTTTTCTTCCTTGCTTCCTTCGGTCCTTTGTCAAGACCGTACTGCTTGCAGAAGGTGCCCAACTCTTTCATGTAGTCTGAGTCTTTGATCACCTTGGTGGTATGCTTATTCTCTGTGCAGAGATTAATGCATATCGATTGAACCGTGGCTGAGATGTCACCGTAGGTTAATTCAGACCAGTCGATTTGCTTGGTGACTGAATTGGTCGCCATTGTTTGATAGAACTTTTGAGAAATGTAATGAGGCAGTCCTTCGACGAACTTCTGCTTCCAGACGTCGGCTCTGCAGGTTGTAAGAGTATAAAGACGCGCTAAGAAAGTGTCTTATACCATTTGTATTGACTCATCTTGTGACACCGTAGTCCGAGGAGAGACTCTGTCGCAAGATTGAAATGGATTTGAGTACTACCAACAAATTGCTTGGTCATCGCGTAGACCAACTGATTGACCATATCCGGCTCTTCGACTTGGATAAGAACAGAGGCGTTCTCTGTTTTGACAACTGTTCGTGATGCAGTTAGGATGTGGAATCTTTCCTGCTCTGACAATTGATTGTTCCACCAGCTCCTTAGGTTTCCGGTGAAACCTGAGATCAGAATCTGGGCAGTTTCAAGAGTTGTCTTCCTAGCGCTGTAGGTTGAGGCCTCTAGCAACATCTCCTGAAAGGTGTTCATCATTTGAGCTTCAGAATATCCGTTGATATTCCAAGTGACTAGAGACATACCATCGTAGGTATGTTTCTCATGATGAAGGTCATCTCATCCTAGATCTGGAGGTGACGGTTGAGGGTAGTGGTTCTTCATGTCTACCCATTGAGCAACTGGAAGTACATTTGAACTAGAAGCCTGAGAGGAATCCTTAGTGATCACATTGATTCCTTTCTGATTCTCAACTTTGCTTGTTGAGGTCTTTGCTTCTTTGTTGATGGCGAGAGCTGCAAGACGCTTGTCGATTTCGGCCAAGAAGTCTGACTCGTCGGTTTTGAGCTTACCGATGTTGAAGCTGTTAGGCTGAAATATCGATCGAGTGGGATCAGCTTGAGGAATCTCTGGGTTCTTGATCTTCGTCTGAGAAACCGGATTCTCTATTCTTTCTACGGCCTTGGATACTAAGAAAGCACCTTGTTGGTGTAGTTGAGCTGATGTTGGATGTTCTTGATCTCGCGAACTCCAACCTTTTGTACCTTGTCTTCATCAATGGTCTTGTAGGGGGACGAGACCATCTTGATGGCAGGGGCTACCGGATGAGAGAAGTAGGCTTCTTCTTCAGGAGGATAGTTGGAAGCTACTTCTTTTCCCTTGGCGGTCACGTAGACTTCGTGACCTTTGATGACAGCAATGAAGCCCTTTGATTCAAACTGCTTGACGAGCGCTTCGTTCTTGATTCGCTCGTTGTGCTTCATCTTTTCGATGAAGGTCGGCATTCCCAGAATAGGTTTCCTTCCCTTTTCTGGAGCAGCAAGCCACATGTCGATGTACTTGCTGTAATGCTCTTGAAAACGAGCAACGTCGTCTGGATGTGCTTCGATGACGTTGATCTGATTGTAGACCGGCTCGGTTCTCCTTTCCATATCAGACTGGGTAGGAGAAAGTGATCCTTCGTAACGAACATCGGGGATTGTTTGTGAGAAATCTACCGATGCTCTGATTGACTCTGATCTCTTCAGACGATCAGGGAGAGAGGCTTCTGACCTTGCAACGGATGAAGTGCTGGGTCGGCTGCTCATGATTTCACTGATCCTTGGGTATGAAGGTTCAGTGCTGAATTGAACTTCGACGTTTCCATCGGGAAACTCGGTGATTGACGCCTCGGTGCTGCATCTGCTGACTGGGGCTGATTCTCCTTGAAGCTTCCAGATGGGATCTTTTGTCAGATCTGCCCACTGGAGGGTCTTGGGAATGGTTATGGAAGACTTTTCGAGGTTAACTTCCATAAGCATGGTGTAGCCTTTGGGAGAGATTCCTAAGGCTTTAGGAGAAAGGTTGGTATGCATCAGCTTGAAGTAGATGCGGTATGAGACGACGAAAGGAAGTGAACCATCTTTTAGTTCAAGTCCTTGCGAGTGAACATCAAGGCTTAGGGCATCCATGATGTTCCGATCTTGAAGAGAGAGGGTAAGACCAGGCTTGCAGTTGAAGTAGACTGGTCCTTGCTCCAAGTTTGACTGAACAATCCCTAGGAGAGAGGGAGTGAACCGGAGATGCCTTTTGTCTCTGAGAGCAAGGTAGACTGGCACGTCTAGACCTTCTCTGAAGAGAGGTTTCAAGGCAACTTGAACGCATCCGATGTGGAGGTACTTGAACTTGGTTTTGACTTTGAAGAGGGTTTCTTCAGGGAGGAGCTTGATTGCAGTGAATTCATCTTTCATTGCAACGTTCTCTTCAGTGACGACGATGACATCTTGCTGAGAGAAATTGAAGGTATTAATTTTGTATACCTGGCTTGGATCGATCTTCGGGATAGACCAATTTTTGAGTCGATTTTCAACCTGAGCTAAATGAGCTTCGGCTGAGTTATGAGAAGATAACACTTTGGATAGATCATCGTTTGATCTAGAGGTATTTGAAGAAGAAGAAGAAGAAGAAGAGGTCGTATCTATGATTGCTGGGGAGTGAGGGGAGAGCTTAGAGAGAAGTTTTGTGATCATAGAGGGAGAGAGAGAGAATCCATCAGTTTCCAGATGATGAACTTTGAACCTTTAAGGCAATAGTTTCTTCTTACAACAACAGATCTTAACTAAATCATATTAAGTTTTTCGATCAATCAACCCTCTAAACCTTGAATATCCGCATGGTCTTAGTATGAATATTAAAAGATTTGTTCAGATCTTGAAGGTTCACCACTCCTTTATCAAGATTAAAAGAACACAACCTTATAGTATTCATATTTCAAACCACTGAATAAACTAAGACGAGGAGAGACACCCAAACTTAATATTCATTAGAGAAGAGATGAGATCATAAGAAGAACTACTTACCAGAAAAGAACTTAGAACACCATCCTTCCACCCCCGGATTCAGAAGGGAGACTACTCCATAGAGAGAGAAAGAAGAGAGAGAAGTAAAATGAGCAACTGAGGCTCTGATACCATTGAGGGTCGGATGCACTGCTATTTATAATGAAAATCAATAATTGCACCGTGGGGTCCAATTATTAATTTCATTATTGTCTACACAGTGTAACCAACAATAATTACATTAAACTATTCAGAATGGCCGACAGGACAGGACCCCTGTTTGGCGTTTTCTGAAAAGTCTTTGCTTGTAATAATTAAAAAGATAAGATTGGTGGGACAGGACCCCCACTTGTTCTTATCGAATACAAAATACAAAATACAAAATACAAAATACAAAATACAGCGGAAATTAAATGAAAGCGGTAAAATAGTTTGGATATGTCTGCTACCTTGGATTCTTCCTTTAGATCATTTGTTGGAGAAGAGAATGACGTCACCCGGCTGTCTTCTGATCTGGCTGGGACTGTTGATTCCCCTTATATCAATCGTATAGTCATCCTTCATGTTCTTTTGGATTAAAATGGCCTAGCTGGTCAGTGGACTTACCTCGGCTACCCCGCCATTGCTGCCACTCCATAGGCGCCCATCCTAGGAACATGAACTCAGCCTATTGAGATATTTGGAATCTTCTCATGCACAGAGTCAGTCCTTTAAGCTACTCTCGCCGCCAGAGGATGGTGAATCCTCATCGGAAGTATGCCATCTCCGTCATGGGATCTTCTCTTTCAACTGATCTTCATTGGAATCCAGAAATTTAGCAGACTGATAAAACAAGGATAAGATCGGAATACAATGATCTTATCAAAATAAATGCAAGAAAATTAAACAAATTAATTTACATGAAAATTTACAATAATTAAAAACTAATAATTAAAAACACTTGAAATAACTAAATTAAACACTTGAAGAATTTGGACTAATACGGTTGAGTGTCCAAATTCGGGTCAGCTACTGTATTGACCACGGAGTTGAAATCGGCTTGAGTTCCGGCTCCGACAAGGGAAGACATGATGGTGTTCTTGGCAAGGAGGAAGCTTTCATCTTCTTGCCGCGTCATGTCTTGGAGATGAACATTGGCCTTGAACCAATCTTTCATCTTGTTGACGTCGAGATGGGAGAAATCGAACTTTTCCCACCATTTGATCCTTAGCGATTTGCTAAGAGCTTTGAAGTTCCCTGAGGGTCCTAGCTGGAAATTCCAGCAAAAGATCCAGGGTATTTGGAAATACAAAGCGAACCTAAACGTCTTGGAAAGGGGAGACGAAGAGATACTTTGTTGGAACAGATGGTATGAACGTTGAACTTCTACGGGGAAGATTTCCTCGGAAAGTCCAAAATACATCCACCAGTTTTGAAACCAGTTCGGGAAGTGCATTTTGTAAGCTTGCTTACAAAAAGTCACGAACCAAGAATGGTTGAAGGGTTGAAGCCAAAATACGAAATACCATGCCTTGGTATAGTCACGGTAGTTGTAAGAAGGAGGTTTGAAAGGACGGGAGAACTTTCTTCCGACGAACATCCCCTGTTTCCAAGAGGATGGCGTGAGAACTCAGAAGATTCTCAGCTTTGAGTAAATGATCCTTGATGGATCATTTCGGTCCGGAACATGAGTAATCTCAGCAGATTTAGAGTCTACTAAAATGTACTCATAGAAAGTCCGGGATTTGGACAGATCCTCTGGCAGGAAGTGGAAGCCATGAGGAAATATTTGATTACAGACTTCTTGGACAGAAGGTCCATCGAACTCTGTTTCAATGGTTAAGTCCACCATTGTAGTCTTGGTGAAATAACCTTGAATTGGAGGTCTAGGTTGGAAGACCCTAGGCCTGACAACTTGAGAGAACGAGGAAGGATTCCTCGGAATTGGAGATCTTGAGGAAGAAGCGGCTGGAGAAGCAGCACGCTTGTTTGGAGTTGAAACACCAGTGGGGCGTAACAACGTGGTTGATGGAATAGGAGGAAGACCAGAAGGGTCTGTTTGAATAGTCAAAGTCCTTGGAGAGGAACCTTGACGGCGCCTGGATACTTGCTCGAACTGCAAGTCCATGGCATAGTTGTCTGCACTCATCGGAGCTGGTGCAGAAGATTGACCTAAGGGTTGATTTCCCTTAGAAGGAGGAGTAGTTCCTGAGGAGGAAGCTACTGATTGAAGGGAATAGCCTTGAGGACTATTCTGTTGCTGCTGCTGCGGTGGTCGCGGCGGTGGCCGTTGCCGGCCGAGAGGAGGCTGCATCGGGAGATTGGAGGAGAGGATTCAGGGCTGAGGAGGCTTTCGTCAAGAGATGTTCTCTTGAGAGATAATCAGCTAATGAATTCTCACNAATAAGCGCTGCTGAATGTGATACTTTCCTACTAAGAGCATCAGCTACCACATTCGCTTTACCTGGATGATATAATATCTCACAGTCATAATCTTTTACTAACTCAAGCCACCTTCGATGTCTCATATTTAACTCCTTTTGGGTGAAAAAGTATTTTAGGCTCTTATGGTCAATAAAGATTTGTATCTTTTCACCATACAAGTAATGTCTCCAAATCTTCAGTGCAAAAACCACAGCTGCCAACTCTAAATCATGTGTAGGGTAGTTCTGCTCATGACTCTTCAACTGACGAGAGGCATAAACAACCACCTTACCCTGCTGCATCAAAACACAACCCAGTCCCTTCTTAGAAGCACACTATAGATCACAAAATTCCCAAATCCAACTGGTACTGTAAGGACCGGTGCAGTAACTAACCTATGCTTAAGGTTCTGAAAACTATTCCCACAAGCTTGGTTCCAAACAAAAGGAGTCCCCTTCCTGCTCAACTGGGTCAAGGGAGTAGCTATACGAGAAAAAGCCGCCACAAACCTCCGGTAATAACCTGCTAAACCCAGAAAACTACGAACCTCACTGACTGTAGAGGGTCGAGACCAACTAGTAATAGCCTCAATCTTTGCAGGATCCACAGAAACTCCCTCACTAGAAACCACATGACCAAGGAAAGCCGCCTGCTTAAACCAGAATTCACACTTTGAGAATTTAGCATAAAGTTTATTGTCTCAAAGAGTCTCTAAAACTTTATGCAAATGCTTCTCATGTTCCGTCTCTGTCTTGGAGTATACCAAGATGTCATCAATAAAAACTATTCCAAAAGTGTCTAAGAAATCCTTAAACACTCTGTTCATTAGATCCATAAATACAGCAGGTGCATTTATCAATCCAAAAGACATTACAATGAATTCATAATGTCCATACCTCGAACGAAAGCAGTCTTAGGAATATCACTGTCTTTAATCCTCAACTGATGGTAACCCGAGCGTAAATCAATTTTAGAGAATACAGTGGCTCCTTGCAACTAATCAAACAAATCATCCATTCTGGGCAGTGGGTACCTGTTCTTAACTGTCACTTTATTAAGTTCTCTATAGTCAATGCAAAGTCGCATTGACCCGTCCTTCTTCTTCACAAAAAGTACTGGTGCTCCCCAAGGCGACACACTAGGTCGAATAAAACCTTTGTCAAGCAATTCCTGTAACTGTACCTTCAATTCTTTCAATTCAGCAGTAGCCATCTTATAAGGGGCTCTAGAAATGGGAGTGGTACCTAGTTCCAACTCAATAGCAAAATCAATCTCCCAGTGAGGCGGAAGTCCTGGAAGCTCTTCTGAAAATACATCAGGATATTCCCTTACCAAAACATACACTTTTAAGAGTTCATGACCCAAAATAGAACCAGAAGCAAAGTTTAGGGACCACAATAGGATTTGAACCTTTAAAATAAAAAGCAATGTGTTTTTGACAACTGTTTATCAAAATTGGTTTTTATATATAAGATTATTTGATTTGTTATAAACTAAAAAGGTTTTTATTAATGTTAAATTACTACGAGGATTATAAAGTACTAATAGCTAATACTTTAAATAATAATCACTCAAATTTAGTGGTAGTTATTTTTGGAAACAATTGTACTAAGGGTATTTGTGTAATTTTATACCCTTGTTTATTTCTTCTTTTTGTTTTTTTGTCAAGGCTCATTATGGCCTATATATATTCTATCCTTTGTATTCTTTTGATAATAAGAGAAATATACAACAGACTCATATCGTGGTTTTTTTCTCCATGAAGAACTAGGGTTTTCCACTTACACTCGGTGTTATTCTTTCTTCTTCTCTTCTTGTTAATTTTTTTATATGGTATCAAAGCCATGGATAACAAAACCCTAGCCATCATTAACGAAAATCAACCAATGGAAAACCCTATTATGAAAAATTTGACAACCGACATTAACCTCACCATCGTTGCTGTCGTAGACCTCACCAATGTCGTTGCTACTGCCATCAACCAGTATCTTTGACGCTTACAATTGATGCAGTATGTACAGTTTGTACACCCAGTGTCAAATATGTACGGTGTCACCGACCAAACGACGAACATTTTGAATTTGGCTACCCACACTTATCCTGAGGTTAAAAGCGGTAAGTTTTTTGCCCACCATAAAGGTAAAACTCTTTACGATGGTCAGAGCGGTAATTTCTCGGGTGATGGTTCAACAACATCTAACAAATGTCTAAATGAATTTTCAACAACAAAGAGCAGCACTCAAAATAGCTCTAGTTGTTTCCATCTCCATGAATTTTTTATTCTATCAGCTCTACTTATGTATTCAAAGAATTCGGTAACATCCTTCTCTACATTAAATACTACTAATTGTTTCTCTGGTTCAGGTGCCATGGAAAACTCAAGTTTAACTGCAGGGGAGAAACTGAATCGTTAAAATTACTTCTCTTGATCCCAATCCATTAAGATGCCTCCTGGGGGACTACATAAATTTTGTATTTCATAGGGGAGGTATAGAAACCCAAGAACGAATTTGGAAGGGGGAGGACTCTTTGGTACGTGTTAATTTACAATATAGACATTTGGAACTATTAAAAAATTATACTTGAAGTGTCATAATGCTTTCTGCGTCCACACTTTAAAAAAATAGGTCCCTGTGTGCAAGCAAGGGACCATGAATATTACATCTTACTTTAACAAATTATTTAAAATCTGGTAGAAAATAGATCTATTTAGAGAAATTGTCTGAGACTGTCCTTGTGGAGATGTTTAATACTCCAGGATAGAGAAGGTTGATCGCGTATTATGATTTCCTTGCTAGTCTGAATTCCAAGTTCAACTTGGTTCATGGTCGAATCTTGAGTTGAAGACCTATCTCGTCATTAATAGAGGTATGCTGAAAAGTTTGTTTAGAGGAAGAACGTACAAGCGTGATGAACGTCATAATAGTTTTGTCTATTGATTTTGTTGCCTTTAGTGCAAAGTTCAACTCTAGCAATGACAAGCAGAATGGGAACCCTATCCTGATATGTGAACATTGCAAGAAATTGTGACATACAAAGGAGAACTGTTGAAAGATGGCCGACCACGAAATAGTAAAAGACGCTCGCCTAATGACAAGCATAACTCTGTAAGGCCTTACGAGTGATTTTGTTGGTGCCTCACACACCTCAATCCCTACAAGGAATCACAGTGATCTTGATACATCCTCACTTGGACCATTGCACAATCATGTAACTCTCAATCATTCAATCTTATCAGTATCGATGGTAGAAAACCCTGGATCCTTGATTCGGGTGATACTAATAATCTTACTGGCTCATCTGAAAGCTTTATATCATATTTACTATGAGAAAATTAGGATTGCTGATGGATCATTTGCTCTCATTACTGACAGGGTCATATTTCACGAGTTAATGGTTTTATCTTATAGAATGTTTTGCATATGTCTAAAATATCTTACGATATACTCAATTAGTAAGATAACCAGAGACTTACATTGTCAAGCTATCTTCTCACCTGATGCTATTTTGTTTCACGACTTGAGCTTGAGGAGAATGATTGCACTGCCTTATGCCTTACACAGTAGAAGACTCTACTTTTATGATGATGATGCTTTCTCTAAGAACTGTTCTAGGACTAGTTTACTATTTTCTTATTTTTCCATTTCTTAAAACGATTGTATCTTGTGACATTTGCATCTTAGCCATTCAAATTTTCAATATATGAAATATCTTTTTCATCGCTTGTTTTCTAAAGTGAATGTTTCGCTATTTTCTTGTGATGTTTGTATTCATGCAAACAACATCGGATTTTGTTTCTCTCTCAGCCCGACAAACCTACCCAACCCTTATCCATAGGTCTATTTGGGGGACCTTTTTGAGTTGCAACTGCCTCGGAGAAACGTTCTTCTGTTACCTTCATCGATAATCATACCCATTTCACTTGGGACTTTCTCCAAACTCCTCTAGAGTGTCTCAAGGAGTTTAACCATGTCACCCGACTTATACCTGATATTCCACTCTAGGTGTGTGGATGCACTACTTTTTCCCACAATTACGATCCTAATCAAATCAAGTTTGCCCCTTAAGCTCACCCAATATCTTTGTGGAGTATTCCTTCCACTAGAGAGGCTATAAGTGTTTCCACTCATCTTCTTGAAAGTACTTTGTATCCATGGATGTCCCTTTCCAGAAGAACAAACCCCTCTTTCTCATTAGTCATCTTCAATGGGAGAATGTAAGTGAAGAGACTAACTCTTTATCCTTCATTCCTTTAGCTCCTTTTGTGCTTTCAAAACCCATTCACCATAACAAAATTCTCCCCTACCAACCAACTCCCCTAGATAACGTACTATAGGAAGAATCTTAAAAAGGAAGTGGTGCTTCCTATTGCTTCATCAACTTTGGTCCATGATTTTGAAACGACCCATGCTCATGGTACTATTGATTCTAATAACAATAACTTGTGTGTTAAGGATAATATTGTTGATGTGGTTAACGATGTGGTTATAGAAGATCGGGACAATGTAACCGTTCTAGAAGAAGGGAAGGTTGTCATATGTGATGAAAATAGAGCTGAAACATAGCTGGTTAAGACTAATTCAGATGACTCAAATAAATCAAGGAGTTGCGATCCCTCTCTTGAAATGTCCATTGCCTTGAGAAAAGGCTTGAGGTCGTGCTCGAAGCACCCTATGTGTAACTACATATCTTACAGCAGTCTATTACTAAAGTTAAAGGTTTTCACTACAAGTCTTGATGCTGCAATAATACCAAAGAACATATATTAGGCTACAAAAAGTCCTAAGTAGAAGACGACTATCATGGAAGAAATGAGAACTCTTAAGAAAAACAAGACATAGGATCTGACTTCCCAAAAGGCACAAGAAAGTGAGGTGTAAATGAGTGTTCACTCTGAAGTATAAATCAGATGGGACATTAAACATATGCAAGACCAGACTAGTTGCAAAGGGTCCACTCAAACGTATGGAATATACTACTGAGAGACGTGTTCACTTGTGGAAAAGTTAAACATAATCAATGTTCTTCTGTCCAATTGCAGTCAATAACGAGTGGCTCTTCATTAACTTGATCTACAAAATGCCTTCCTAAATGATGATTTGGAAGAAGAAATGTACATGAGTTCCACTCTAGGATTTGAGGTCCAATTTAACAATCAAATGTGCAAACTTCAAAAATCTCTCTATGGCTTGAAACAATCTCTGAGGATTTGGTTCGGTAGATTCACAACATATGTGAAGTTCCAAGATTACACTCAAGGGCACTCTAATCATACACTATTTACGAAGAGATCTTAAACTAAAAAAATGTTGTATTGATTGTTTACATCGATGGTATTGTCTTATTAAGCGATAATACTACTTAGGTTACAAGGTTAAATAAAGAAAGATGAGTGATGAATTTGAGATTAAAGACCTAGGGAATCTAAAGTACTTCTAAGGGATAGAGGTTGCACGATCAAGGGAAGAAATTTTGGTTTCACAAAGGAAATATTCACTTGATATGTTGAAGAAAACATACATGACTGGATGTTGTCCGACAGATACATCTATAGAGTTTTGTGCCATAGTTGCATTACATTTGTTGCATAATGTATAGGGTAGTTGGGTGAAAGGGGATATTTTGTAACTAAGTTATTAGTACTTAAACCATTTTGTATTCGTATTTTGCTTAACACTGGAATTTTGTGTAAACTCTATTACATATTTATGAAATACTTCCTTTCTGAAAATTTTCGGTTTAAACGTCTAAAGTTTTTTTGGAGTTAGCTATTTGAATATATTGCATGACTTATGTGGAGTTAGTCCTCACGATACAAGCATTAGACGATATAGTAGTAAGTCAAAGTTTAAGTGTCTCATAGAATGAAGTCTTTCACTAAATAAACTAAGTCTATGATACACATTAAAGAAGTAAAATAATGGTGAAAGAATTCTGCTTACTAAGCGCCCAAGGTGTTATCTTGCTGTGAGATAGGAGTTAAGTGTCTAAGCGGTCACATCTTTTTTAGGCCACTTGGGTTGGCCTTAGAAGGGGGTGTAACATTAGTATTTTCACCAAAACATGACATTAGCAAAGGATCATTTGACCTTCTTTTTTTTTTTTTTTAACTCGTGTCATCTGGCATTTTGAGCCCAATTTCAAGTCATCCGTACAATATTCCTTTGAAAATAAGTTACTTTGATAAAAGTCGGAGCATTTGGCAATCCCTCAAAATGTCTTTCGAAAAAATGCATTAATGAAATAAGTTGGTTTTTTAGAAAGACTTAAATCAACTTTTAGTAAAGAATTTTTAAGTGTATGTTTGAACTCTCTCTAATTTATATAATACATAAAATACAAATCACTTCCACCATGGTTGCCTCTGCTACCATCTCTCTACTAACCAATGTCAGTGGCCAACTACCAATTTCAACAACCAAATGTTCATAACCACTTCTAGCAACCTCTCTATCAACCAACTCGAAAAACAATCACGGCTTCCAACAACTTTGTATTTGTTATCTCTAATGTTCATCATTAATGATTAATTCTAACGACCAATTTGATTGATCATATGCTCCATAAAAATAAACAAGAAAAACTGATCGAATGAGAAACAAAAATCATACGCATGAATGTGTTTTTATTTTAAATAGTTGATAAAAAGTTTAAAAATGAAAATCAACTTTTTAAAAATCTTTTTATTTCTTAGTTATTTATTAAAATTTAAATACCTACTAAATTTAAAATTGAAAGTGGGTCTGAATTGAAAGTGGTTTTATGTAGGCACAGACCTCAAAATTTGAAGGCTAAACGTGTAATTTTATGAAATAATATAATTAACAAATTATTGGCAAATGGGGTCTAAAGCAACACTTGTCAAACAACGTGTGGTAGAATATATATAAGGCAGTTGTAGTTAAGTAACCAATTGAGATTTGAAAAGTAGTTAAATTTCCTAAATTTGTAATCATGCTAAAGTTTTCATTTATTAATCAAACATCAAATTAGAATGGAAAAGAATTGATAGTTACTTTTTGTTTATGTTATTAAAATTTTCCACAAATAGAAGTTAGAAATTTAAAGACTTCTTTGTTTGATATTATATTGTATGAAATGAAAATGACGTTACTTTGTGAAGTGTAAAGTTGTTTGGCGCATGCCATACCCTATGTTCCTTCCACATAAATATTCTTGTTTAAATTGGTTCCATCTCATCAATTTTATAAAACCTATGTTAGGTTCTACCTAATAATTCATTACGTTTAAGTGAAATTCTTAGTAAGCATTCACTTTATATATTGTTAAAGTTAATTTTTGAAAATTCTTAAACTTCTTTTAGACGTTAGTAAAAATACTATAATATAAAGTGTTTTATGATAAATTATTTCACGTTACTGTTTTATATTTTTAATATAAGTTGAGCAAGACATTTCTTTTTATAAGGACTATGAATTGATGGATACGGTACATTCACAGCGGAATATGGATCAATTTTACCCTCATTGCATCTAGTCCTCATAAAAATTAGCATGCATATAACTAATTAAAACTTAATTAGGGTTTCAAGAAACCATACCTTTGTAGCTCTTGTTCGCTTGTAATCCTTCTACGATCTCGAACCGGACCACCACTAGAGTTGACCTTCTATTCTCCAAATTTAGAACAAGGTTGTGGAATCCATGGGTGAAGGATTTGTGAGAGGATGAGAGTGATAACACGCATAAATGTCGGTTAATATAACCATTTTTATTAGAATAATAATGAGGTCAAAACGCATAAGAAGATGATCAGAACGTGTAACTTGCGTTGTAAACATATAAGTATTTAGAAATATAACTTACATAGGTATCATGCTTGTTTTACGTGATTATCATGTTTAAATGCAAGATAAGTAAACAAGAAAAGAGCAAATCGCAAAGGACACCTCGTGCGAGGTCACGCAATGGGCACTTACCTAGCGACTAACACCTCCAGACAAGGAACCATGTCATAATGCTAGAAAAGCTCACTACAAGACAAGAACGGTTGTTGGAGTGATGTGACTTCATAGGATCGAAGACGGTGCTGACAATATTAAAGGAACAAAAGTTTTCTGCCTAAATTACCTGTAAAAGCACCTCATCTTCACCAAGAAGAAATAGGCCTGCATGGGCCAAGAGAGAGAGGGCTGAACGAACCACCACACATAAATGAGGAGAGCCGGTGGCAAGGATTAGCCTAACCACGTGATGCATATCACTTCTTCATCTTTTTCGATTAGAGTGTAACGCGAAAACTTAGATTTTGAGAGGCGAAGAGTCATCCCCCATTCCCCTTAACTTGTATTTCAACCCATTCTTATTTCTTTCCATTTTTGCATCTTAGTGTAATATATGTTGTTCATATTGTACAGTGGTCTAAAGCCTACATTCTTTATATATATATTACATGTTTATACCTTTTCGATCCATCATTTCTTGACTTTTCACTTGTCAATGTGTAATAGTTACGTTTGTGGTAAGTTCTTGATAAGGAGTTTAGCCTATAAGTCTTATGACATTAGTTGAGCTATATTCATCACTTGGTCAGTGTCAATCGTCAAGTACCCGAGAGGACAAGTAGCAAGGATAAAGCTAATGAGTGCAAGAAGAAGTTTGGTCACAAACTTCACCTTAGCGAGATAACTTTCAACATTTGTATCCCGAAAGGCGAACAAGTGCAGACATTAGACATCAAGAGGTTGCTGTCCTTAAACGAGAAGTTCTATAAATATTATAACTGAAGTCTTCCATATATATCTTGCCTGATCAAGCACAGTCATTTGCATCCTAAAAGGTGAGCAAATATGACGTCTAAACACTTCGTGAGAAGGTCACCTTAATCATGAGCTTATTATGCAAGTTAAATCGCATTTAAGTTTTTGCATTGCTTAATTGTCTAATAGTACGTAGACTTTCCTTCCCTTTTTTTCTCGCATGCAAGTTAGTTCACTTAATCTTCCATTTTATCATACTTTACCCCCATGTGCATGAGTTTGTAGGTGAATGTAAATAACTTTAGTTTTATTTTATATATATATTCTTTTACCATAATCAACATAATGCCTGAAGGATGAGTAACATTCTAGAACTAATATCTTGAAATAATTCCCCATGTTCAACCCTAGATCTCAGGTAAACCTACTGCTTCTCTTGCACTTGGACAAGCAGTAGGAAAACTTGGATTCAACTATGCAGTAGAAAAACTTGGATTCAACGATGCTATGAGTAACACCCTAGGCTTCACGCGATAAAAAGGTACATGGTGAGCACTTTATGCTATGATCATGACCCATGACGTATCGCTTAGAATGAACCATGCAATACAAAAAGACATGGTGAGCACATTAGGTGTAGTGAACCTACGTAGTGATGTATAGTAGTTGTGTTATGCAAATGTTAGATTACTAAGACTAAGTCCCAAGTAGCTTGTTTATGTTGTTCCAACAAGAAAACAAAAACACAAAACACACGACCAGAGGGATGAAAATTTGGGAGAGAAGTAATCAAAATTACTTAAGAGGTCTGGTGTTTTAAATAAAAACTTTAGTGAATTTTTAAAGCGGAAAATTACAAGAACCACCAAAAGTCTAGAACCTAAAAAAACCTTTAAATAACCTAATTACATGCAAAAATGCATGTAGTTAGATAACCCTAAACTCAAGACCTCACATTCCACTAACCATTAGTGAAATTTAGTGGGTTAGGTGTTTACATCCCCTGTAGCCACTTATCCCACTAGGAGTTAGTGGGATTATCCAACAAAATGTTGGCTTTTCTCACCAACTTTAGTCAAAGAAAAAGATGGTCATTTCATTAATCAAGACAAAGTCAAAAGTCAAAAGTCAACATTTTGTCTTTTTACCATTTTTCCTCCTAGACTAATTTCGACCTCCCGATCAAGAATCTGCATTCATTTTTCCAAAATTCAAATCACGTTTGAATATATTTATAGTCAAAGTTTAACTTTTCTCAAATTTAACCATTTCCATCATTTTCGAGCTTTCGAATATGAATTTGTGTTCATATTTTTTATATTTAAATCGTATTTAAATATAAAGTCCTATCTCTAAATTGATAACCGTATTTAAATATAAAGCCATATCTCTAAATTGATAACCGATCGTTATATCACATATAATTGTTAATTTCTCTCTCCTTGTCTAATTTGAATTATTCAAACTAATCCGACATACTATTCTAAGTTAATTCCATATGAGCTAGTAGGGGAACCTAATGGACTTATAAATCATGGGCTCCTACAATCTGAGATTAAATGGCTAAACCCTTTTAGACTAAGCTAATCAACATTCTTTAACTAACATGTCATTCCACTAAAGTCTAGTGGTTGCACTCCCCTCACTATACATATATTTGTGTCCATCTGATATAATTGTGATTGGTAAGTTAATCCTCCACAGGTTGTGACCTCGGTTGGGTCAAAAGATCGTTCTACTCTCGAAATTACATCTTGCTCCTTAAGTTCCACTGATCCACTATTGAACATGGTTTAAGGTCTAACCTATGAACTAAATCCCTCTTGAATCAATGAAAGGGTGGGGCCCCTTGTTCAAGATATGGATTCAGTACTTAAGGAAAAAACATATATATCTACTAACCCCTTATAGCGAGTAGGAGTGAATTTTTTCTTGCACCCTATGTCCCTAGCTCTCCACCCGGTTTTATGTAACGCCCTAAAAAAAAAAGGGGCAGCCCCCCCTCTCTCTTCCCTCTTCCCCGCGTGCAGCCCCCCCCCCCACATCTTTTTCTTTCTTCTTCTCCTTCTCCTTACCCTAGCCGCCGGCCGACCCACCTAACCCCTCCTCTTTTCCGTCCGTCCCAGCCGCAGCCTCACCGTCGTGCGTCCGCAGCCACAGCCGTTCGTCCCAACCTCAGCCATCTGTCCCAATCGCTAGCCGTTCGTCGTCTTCGGCGTTCGGTCTTCAGTTCGCGAAGCTGCCGACGACCATTAGCACAGAAACCCAGCCCGAGCCGCGTCGCCACACCGCACCGCCGCCGCAGCCTGGTACCGTCCGCAAGGTTGCCGGCGTGCACATCTCGCGAAGTCGGACGCGGATCCGAGCCGATCTCCCTCCATTCTGCAAGAGGCCAGTCGTCGTGTGTCTCCTTCCAGCCGCCGTGTGTCTCCTTCCAGCCGCGCGTCTTCTTCCAGCCGCGGATTGGAAGCCGACCCATGCCCAAATCGATTTCACAAGGTCGTTTGCCCAAATCTTGTGTGGCTGCCGCTATGTCGTTGTAAATTCGTTGGGTAAGGATGAAATTGATGGATTTAAGAGTCTACATTGAAATGTCGATTAGTTGATGTTGTTTAATTGGTTGTTTGGATGTTTTTTCTTGAAGGCGATATTGGAGATTTGAAGAATTTGGACTTTGAATTTTGCCATAAGCTTCGTGGGAGTTCGTTTCTCCACTTCTTGGGTGAGTTGTGAGATTTACACATGGGTGATTTGAATGGATGAAGTTAATTAGAAGGATGTTGATTTTATATTTGGTTATGTTTAGGAATCTAATTATTGGAACTTGTTCGATTGAAGAAATTGGATAAGAGTGAGGTAAGGGACTTTCTACTGGACTCAATAACAAGAATTAAGGCGTATTGATTATATGAACTGAAATGTTATGTCTGGACTGAGTCGGGATGACGGTTATGCTGTGTGTTTGGGTGTGGACTGAAAGTTTAATGTATATTGTGCTTGACTGAATGAAATTTATATATGTATGTATGGATTGACGTGGACTTGTTGTCTAGAGTATGTTGTGACTGCTGGGCTATTTATGTGGCTGACTGATGTAGTGATATGTTTCGACTGTCCTTGAGTGAAATTTGGATAATATGGTTGTTTGAGGTTAAAGGGGGAGCTTATGTGATAAGGAAATTTGACTGTATTGAGGATGATTTTAAAGAGGTTTAGAATGGACTAAGGGGATAAATTATTAGTTTCCTAGTGGATAGTTACCCTGCGGGTGT
>JACWES010000331.1:0-15997 GCA_025688845.1 Cucumis hystrix
GTTCTCCAAGTGATTGGCTTGCTTAGGACACTAATATTTGCTTCTTTAGCCTTTATGTTGACTCGGGCTATGAAGGCGTCTTTTGTCAAGAATTTGGGTCTATTGTCTTGATCCAATATTTGAATGTACTGATCAATATACTTATTGTAGTAGTAATCGTACATTGCCGTATCTTCTGATGATATGGTGTTTATCTGGTTATAGATGCTTCCAGAGTTTCTTTCCATATCTGTTTGAGTAGGAGATTGAGATCCTTCAGACTGTTGATATTGAACATCAGGAATGGATTGATTGAAGTCAACGGCCATTTTCATAGAGTTAGATCTAGGTATAGGCTGTTCTTTCTTTGCCGATCTAACTTCTGACACGCTAGACCTTCCACTATAGATTTCTCTGGGAGGAGGATGAGGTTCGTCGTCTTCCTGGAATTGAACCTGAACGTGTCTGTCGTCAAACTCTGTGATTTGAGCAGTACTGCTCTGCCTCGTTCTTGGTGCAGTTGCATGCTCGATTGTCCAGACTGGATTTCTGGTGAGTTCATTCCAGTATCGGTGAACACTCGTTATTATAATATTTGGATACTAAGAAAGGAACCGAAAAGATCAAAATATTGCAATGATGTGAAAACATTGCAAATATCATATTCAACATCATTTAATTTGAAATTTTGCAAAAATAGTCAACCAAAAAGATGTGATACAGAGATTTCTAGGATCGTTTGATAATGTTCTCATTTCTTATTTTCAATTCTTATTTCTCATTTTGTAAGAAACATACTGGTTTTATAATTGCTCTCATTTCTTATTTCTAAAAAAAATAGGGATGAACTTAAACTTTTGGCCTATTGATTTAGGCACCCTGATAACTATCTTTCTCTTGCAAGTCATGTTTTTAGATTCCTCCTAGAATCAATATTTTTTTTTACATTTTCGTGTTTTTTTTATTTTTATTATTTGAAGAATTTGTTTCATTTCATTATTTTTGTAATTAATTTTTGTATTTACAAAATCCTTCAATATTTATATTTTATTTTATATTTAAAAAACGATCGTTTAGATTTAGATAGCCAAATCTAAATGATTTTTTTCGATCATTTAGATTTGACACACGATTTTTTAATTGGGTAGCCAAATCTAAATGAATTTTTTTCAAGATTTTTTGGTATGCGATCGTTTAGATTTGACACACGGTCGTTTAGATTTGATCGTTTAAATTAGAGTAGTCAAATCTCACACAATTTGACCATTTTTTTTTATACACGATCGTTTACATTTGGCAATTCAATATCCCAACAATTTTTTTTCACAATCTTTTATATTTGGCATACGGTGTTAAAAAACCAAATAATTTGAAAAAAAATAGCATGATCTTGAATTAAATAACAATTTGAAAAAAAATATAAAAAAATTACCGAAGAAAGAAAAAGACAATGGAAAGGAAAAGAAAAAAAATACAAAAGAAGAAAAAAAGACGATGGGAATGAAAAGAAAAACTCCCAAAGAAAGAATATGAAAAGGAAAGACAAATATAAATATTTAAAAAATTTGTAGAAGAGAAAAAAGACGATAAAAAGAAAAAATATCGAAAAAGAGGAAAAGAAAAGAAAAAAAGATAGCAGAAAGACGATAATAAGGAAGGGCAAACCTGGTAAATTTCATGGATTTTTTTTCATTTTGTTACCCGAGAGAGAAATATTTTGCCCGTTTGTTATATTTATTAAAGTTGACCTTTAAAATTTTCTTATATTTAAATTTAGTTTAATTTTGATAAATATAACAAACCAACCAAATATTTGGCACATGATCTTTAATGTCTAAACAATAGCCAAATTTAAACCAAACAATCTTGGATCAAATCTAATTAATCATATACAAAGAATATCCAAATTTAAATAATAGTTTTACAGAGATACCAATTAATTACGAAACATTTTTGGTATTTTTTATTGTGGATCGGTAAACTTTTCTATTTTCAAAATTGTTATATTTGTTGCTTTGTTATATTTTTAAATTTTTGTAATATGCATGTTTATGTATTATTTCAATTCCAATATCTTTAATATATGATCTAATATCTAGTGGAATTTCTTTTAAAAATCGAGTAAAATTTAACCCTATGTAAATGTTTCTCACTAAAACATTCATTTAGCATGACTTTAATATTTTACAACCACGATATTTACATAATTATATAATTAATTAAATAGAATTCGATTTAAATGATTTTAAGACAAATGACTTGAGTTGGGGATGACAATGTCGATCCAATTTGAAAAACATATAAATGATATAATATAAGTTTATTATTCTATTTTAGATGTCCTAAAGTTCATATGATGACATAATCTTTCAATAAAGTACTTTTTATGTTCAATGTAGAACATATATATTATTATTGCAAAAAAAAACAAGAAACGAAAAATGTGAATAGTTATCACAGTCTTATTTTTGTTATTTTTGTCTTCAAAGAGAAGAAACAGAAAATGACAAAAAAAATAGGAATGTTATCAAACGGACTCCTATTAAACTAAAAAACAAACACTTGTTCAATAACTGTTTTGTTTCCAATTTTCTTACCATGATTTCACATCACAAACAAAAACAAGTTTTTATAAACAACTTTCTTAATTCTCAAATTGGATTATGAAAACATTTTTAAAAAGATGTTGTAAGGTATTGTCTATATATATGATTATCAAACAAAGCCTCAAGACTTATTTTTTAGTTAAAAAAGAATGACATTTTAAAGGATCGGTACACCAAGTTCATTATACTTTCACATCACACATTCACAATAGAGGCTACATCCATATATTTGGAAAGATGTATATTTTTATTTCCTTTGAATATTTACATCCTTAATTTAAACATTTTGTGGTGAGGGGTTTGATTTTCTTAAAGTAACATTCCTTTTTGTTTATATTTAATATAAATGACCCAAAAATTCAGACAATGGAATGCCCTTTGAACTCGTTCCCGCACAATACAGTTAGTGATAAGGTTACTTACTTTCAGGAAGCTTTTCAAGCAACTCGGGTATAACCTCAAACAGATCACCAACGACTCCATAGTCAGCAACCTGCATATTAGAGACAATTAATTCATTGGAATGCAAAAACAGCGGCAGACCAACCTCGGATACATTTATATGAAATCTAACAATGCATAAACTTACACTACATTTTGAAATACTTATAATCTAGTCGTACTGATTCTGAATAAATAAGAGGATGTTGAATTTGAACGCGACAAGACTAAGAGTGATTTTACGACTCCAAACATGACCTTAAACATCCAAGATCGCCCTGTGGCCTAAACTAACAGTGATTTTTTCCTTTTTCTGTGTGTGTGTTTTAGGGGAGGGGGAGCTGACCTTAAAAATTGGTGCATCTGCATCTTTATTCACAGCCACAATAACCTTAGAATCTCTGATTCCTGCCAAATGTTGAATGGCTCCTGATACACCAAAAGCCATATATAGTTCTGGTGCTACAATTTTACCAGTTTGTCCAACCTGATATACACAAGAGTTTTAACTAGGATCATCGAAGAAATTTGCACTCGATAAAAGAATACAAAACTATGGATAAATTCAACCCATGTTAATATGTGTTATGGCACTATCCATATAAAATATTTGCACATACCAAGTATATTTCCCACAAAAAGAATTACAAAGGAAAAGAAAGGGCAAGAGAGAAGGAATGGGACAATTTTTTTGTTTTAGTTGTTTCTTTTTTTAATTTCATTTCTCTTTGAACTCCTGGTGGGTGGGGGGATCTAAATGTTCACCTTCCCTACAGTCAAGTTCCAGTGAAAAGCCTAACTTAGTAACTTCAGTGTTGACTTTTAATTTGGATTAGGTACACTAATTTTTTTCTATATCCGTGAGTATCCAAGCTCACGTACTATGACTAATCTAACAAGACAACTTGTCTGACCCTACAATATTTTGGTGTCAAAAAAAGCTCACTGAAAATTAATTCCAAAATAGATGATCACCGTAGATTGAACCCATGACCTTTTGCCAATTTATTGAGACTTTGTCTCATTTTTTATATAGACCAACCCATGATGGTTAATTTGGATTAGGCAAACTACAATTACAAAATTCAGATGTAATAATACTCTCAACTTGGAAGGAAAAGCACCAAGAAGGCAATTACCTGAAGGTCATTGGGAACAAATCCAGCATCAACAGCAGCACGTGTGGCACCAACTAAACAAATAAGAGAAGAAAAAACAGATTAGCTTATAAGATTAGAGAATGAAGAAAGCAACATATTCTTTATTTGTGGTTGACAAAATTGATTACTTTGATACAGTAGAATAAACAGAAAACAGTATTCTTTGCAAAGAGTTTTGAGATCTAATATTTTCTGTTCTCATTAATAGGCTGCGTGTGCCCCCAAATTCCATGATATTTTTAGGAAATTTGACAATCAATATTTTATAACCAGAGAAAAAATTAAAATAAATGATGATGGCAATGCAGAAGGAAAAACAACTTGAAGTTCAATTCAAAAATTCAAATTGAATCAACCTGCAGCACCAAGTTTCTCGGCAAGCTTCTCAATCATTTTGAAGTTCTCAGCGGTTTTCAAACCACGTCCTCCAGTGACAACAACCCGTGCATTCGCAAGATCAGGACGTTCTGCTTCCGGAGATGTTTGCTTTACATATCTAGATTTTCCAATAGAATCTGAAAGATTGATATCACTCATTAGACCTAATTACATGTCCTAATCCTTTGGCAGGCCTCTAAAGTAATATAACAGAAATTAAAATGATCTAGATGTACTATGGAAAGTGTTCCCTTAATAGGATGGAACAATCATCAAAACTAAGGGGTTAATCAAATAAGCAGGCAATCAATTTCTTGATGATATTATGGATTCCTTTTTCTAGAGTGTGGAGAATTCTTGGAGGTGGAAAAGTAGGCTGTAGGCTTACCTCCACCAAGTATTGAGAGATCAACCTGAGATATAGCGGACTTATTTGATGCCAACTCAACAGATTTTGCAGGCACTGGGAATGATGTAGATCTTATGGTCAACATACAAGGGTCAGCTCCTGTGTATCTAACTGTACAAAGCGCATTGCCAGCATATATGGGCCTATTATGAGTTCCAAATTGTATTGTCAGTCATCCTTCTTCTTTTGTAAGGAAAAAAACTATTGCACATCAATTTAGAATGTACTCAACTAAAAATAGGACATGGACAATTTAAGTGCTCCATCATAGTCACAAAACGAAATTGTCATACAAATAAATGCAAACTGAGGTTCGAAAATAAAAAAAGAAAACAAAACATGGAAATTGGAATGTTGAAAAACAAGGATTAGAGAATTTAAGTATTTCTCCACTGAAATGAAGTTCTCCACCATAAACAACATCAGCAGTGAAAATTATGTTTTTCTACATACACAAGAAAGGTTAAATTAGTGAGAAACACATTTGTTAGGATTAATGTAGACTGTAGAGTACTTAAAACAGTTCACAAAGTTGCATAAATGTCAATATAATCAAGGATTTAAGTCTAAAAAACAGGATAAACCTCACAAATTGTCGAGATTCAGATATAGCTACGACATCAGTAACCGGAGAAACATCTAAAAGAGCGGCAGCGCGTGGAAGAATGTTTTTCCCAAAAGAACCTGAAGCCGCAATTACATGAGAATACCCATTCTTCTGTTGAACCAATTGGACTAACTGAGCCCAAGGTTCTGCCAAGGGGTATGTAAAATTATCAGAATCAGCAACAAGCACCTAAATAACATTTAACCTCCGATATCAGTAACAAGGAAACGACGAAGAACACAGATCATAGGATGAAGGTTTTAACTCATCAAATGTTCGAATGAGAATAGAACAAAGCAACAACCACCATAAAATTCCTGGAATTTGGACTAATTCTAGGAGGTAATGCATAAAAAAAAAAAAAAGAATATGTGAAGAAAAAATGTTGGGCCGTCGAATCTCCATGTAAAAGGTGATAGAGAGTAAATGATAAGACCTGAGAAATAGATGGGTGGCAAGAGGCAGCATGTTGAGCAGCTTGATGAAGCGAAGGCCCAGAGCCGGCCAAGAGGAGGGAAATGGAAGTGTGACTGCTCAAGGAAGCGGCAGCCGCTATAGCGCTAAGGGAAGCGGCATTGATGGAACCGGAATCGTGTTCCGCCAAAACCAAGGTGGTGACCTACAATTCCATAGCAAAATGTTGGAGAGAAATGAATAATGATGAAACGGAAATGAATGAAAGGAGAGAAGAGCATACAGATCGACAAGGTGAGGAGGAGAAGAGGGGGAGCAATTGGGAGGAAGAGGATGGAAGAATGGATGTCTTGAAAGAAGTGAATAGAGTTCGAGCAATCATGTTGATGGATGAGGGATACTCTCTCTCTCTTCTCTCTCTCTCTTCTCTCTCTCTCTGAAATGAATAATAGTAGTGTTGGGAAGAAGAGGGTGGGCGGAGGAGAGAATGGTTCAATGGAGGTTTAAAAGTGGAATACGGCACTGCTCCATCCAGCGATTAAAAGTTTCTCTAATTTGATTTTGTTACCGATAGTGTTTATCAGATCCACTATGTGGGAATACCTTACGACAATTTCCTTCCCCACAACACAAACCCTCCCGAGTTTCATTTTAAGAATTTTGAGACAAGATAATCTGAAGACATAAATGTAAAGGACAATTGCAAATATAACAAAAACAAATTTACGATAATAGGTTCATGTCATCATATTTTTTAAATCGTAAAAGTAGTAAATTTAAAAATAAATAATCATTTAATACATCTCCTATAGTCTTTTTATAGTCGTCTCAAATCATTAATTGCTTGATAAGAGGTGTTACGTTGCAATTTGCCTAAATGTAAAACGAATGAATTGATTATATTTTATGTTTTTATATATGTGTTTGGTGGCAAATTTTTTTAAAATGAGTTCCATTATTTAAATCATAAAACTATTTAATTATCTACCAAAATACAGACAATAATTTATTATTAATTTATTTAGATTATTTTTTATAAATATAACAAAACACAAAATATTGATGGTCCGGGTAACAAAATCAAAAAGTCCATTAATCCGGTAGAAACTTTTCATAAATTCTATATTTGATTTTGATATTACAGACAATTTGTCACTTCTCTTTCTTATTATTTGTGATTTATTCATCTTTTCTTTCAGATTTTTTCAGCTCCTCCTCAAGATTTTTCTTTCTTTTATTTTTATTCATCTTCTTTTTCTTTCTTTCTTTCTTTCTTTCTTTGTCTTCTCCTTCTTTCTTACAAATACTCCTCTTCCAGAATATCGAGATCATTTAAATATCACTTTGATATGATCTAAACGATCGCTTACCTAAACAACACAATCATTTAACATGGTCAACTTTAGATTTGAAGCATTTTTTCCATTGTTAAAAAGAACTACACGATCATGTATCATTTCCTACAAGATCTTGTATCATTACCTGCATAATTGCGTATCATGATCCTTTCAAGTGCGTGTGTGGTCAATGTTGATACTACCTACACGATCGTGTATCATTTCCTACATAATCGCGTATCATGATTGTTTAGAAAAAAAATTACACACATGCGTGTGACCAATTAATTGCGTGTTGACTGGGGCATTTTTGGTATAACTCATTGTGGGCATGGGTGGGCTTTTTTTTGTTTTCAAAATTGTTCTATACATGTTTACACGAGATTTCGAAGAAATGTATTTCGTGGAATTGAACTTTGATATATTGATGAATATTGTGAATACAATCTCTAGTATTTACTCATTTGATGCTTTCTCTCGAATACAAGTTAAAAACTTAGAATTTCTTGATCTTCGGTCTTTAGGATGTTGTAGTTGCAAGTCTATTTGAGCTTCAGTCTTCTAGAATTCAAGAAAAGTTTGATCTTCCAAGTCTTCAATCTTTCAGAAGATGATGCTCTTGAAGTTGATAAGAACTTGCACGCCTTGAGAGCTTTATAAAAGTTTGAATCTTCAATTCTTCAGTACTTCAGAGCTTCAATTCTTCCTTCAACCAAAGATCCCCTCAAATGAATGACAAAGGTCTCTATTTATAAAGAAATTTTATGGGCTTTAGGTGAGCTTGGGCTTGGACTTGGGCTTGGGCCCATATGTTTTATTGAGCTTGGGCCTATATGCTTGTTGAGCTTGGACTTGGCTAATATGCTTGTTGGACTTGAATTGGGTTAGATTGAGTAAACTTAATTATCAAAATCCAATAAAAATATAATTATCAAATATTTGTTGTGATGATGTGGCAGAATTTAATTGGCCGAAATTTCTTGCTTAACAAATGCCCCCTTTCGAGATTAGTGAACGTGTATGGGTGGGCGAGTCTCGAAAACGATAAGCTGAAACAAAAAATACAAGTGATTTGTTCTTGACTTTGACTTCAGTTAATATGACAAATTAATCACACTATGCATTTGGACATAAGTGTGGTTAAAATGCTATATGAAGTTTGGTGAATTTTGAATTCAATTCACAATTTTTTTTATATATATAAAAATCATTTGGAATATGGCCAAGAGATTTTCTTTCGCATGTTGCAGTTGAGACGTGTTGCAACCGAGAGGATTCATCTTCATCTCCTCCCATGTGTTGCAGTCGAAAGGATCACCATTTTCATCTTCTCTTATGTGTTGCAACTGTCATCGTCTTCATCTTCTCACATTTGTTGCAGCCAAGAGGATTTATCTTCATCTTCTCCCCTTGAAGCTGAGAGGATCATCTTCTTCGACGTGTTGCAGCCGAGAGGATCTTCAACACCTTCATCTTCTCACATATGTTGCAATCGAGAGGATTCATCTTCATTTTCACATATGTTGCAGCAACCGTCATCATCTGCATCTTCAACGTGTTGCAGCAGCTGTCATCATCTACATCTTCTCACAGATGTTGAAGCCGAGAGGATTCATCTTCATTCTCACATATGTTACAGCAGAGATGATTCATCTTCATCTTTTTCGACGTGTTGCAACTGAGAGGATTCATCTTCATTCTCACATATGTTGCAGTAGAGAAGATTCAACTTCATCTTCTTCGACGTGTTGCAGCAATCGTCGTCATCTGCATCTTTGAAATGTTGCTGCAGTCGTCGTCATCTGCATCTTCGACTTGTTGCACCAGTCGTCATCATCTGCATCTTCGACGTGTTGCACCAGTCGTCGTCATCTGCATCTTCGACGTGTTGCACCAGTCGTCGTCATCTGCATCTTCGACGTGTTGCACCAGTCGTCCTCATCTGCATCTTCGACGTGTTGCACCAGTCGTCATCATCTGCATCTTCGACATCATCTGCATCTTCGACGACGTGTCGCAGCCGATAGGATCTCCATCTACATCTTCGACCACTCGCAACTCTCCATCTACATCTTCGATGTGCGGATCTCCATCGGATCTCCATCTCCATCTCCATCTTCGAAATGTTGCAGCAGTCGTCCTCATCTCCATCTTCGAAATGTTGCAGCAGTCGTCCTCATCTCCATCTTCGAAATGTTGCAGCAGTCGTCCTCATCTCCATCTTCGACGTGTTGCAGCAGTCGTCCTCATCTCCATCTTCGACGTGTTGCAGCAGTCGTCATCATCTGCATCTTCGACGTGTTGCAGCAGTCGTCATCATCTGCATCTTCGACGTGTTGCACCAGTCGTCATCATCTGCATCTTCGACGTGTTGCACCAGTCGTCATCATCTGCATCTTCGACGTGTTGCACCAGTCGTCATCATCTGCTTCTTCGACGTGTTGCACCAGTCGTCATCATCTGCATCTTTCGACGTGTTGCACCAGTCGTCATCATCTGCTTCTTCGACGTGTTGCACCAGTCGTCATCATCTGCTTCTTCGACGTGTTGCACCAGTCGTCATCATCTGCATCTTCGACGTGTTGCATCAGTCGTCATCATCTGCATCTTCGACGACGTGTTGCACCAGTAGTCATCATCTGCATCTTCGACGTGTTGCACCAGTCGTCATCATCTGCATCTTCGACGTGTTGCACCAGTCGTCATCATCTGCTTCTTCGACGTGTTGCACCAGTCGTCATCATCTGCATCTTCGACGTGTTGCATCAGTCGTCATCATCTGCATCTTCGACGACGTGTCGCAACCGATAGGATCTCCATCTACATCTTCGATGTGCCACTCGCAGCTCTCCATCTACATCTTCGATGTGCGGATCTCCATCTCCATCTCCATCTTCGATGTGCCGCTCTCCATCTACATCTTCGATGTGCAGATCTCCATCTTCGATACACCGCAACCAAGAGGATCATCGTCAACATATTCTTGCAGTCAAAGCAGTGGGCGTCATGATAGAGTTGCATCGTCTATCCTGTACAAACCCAAGAGTACAAACCCAAGAAGCGAAAGCAGATCGTCGAGGAGACCACACCAAGATGTTGAATAGGTTCAAGAAATAGCTAAAAAAAACAAGAGAGAAAGTCAGTTTATGAGAGAAAAAAAAAAGAGTTAAGAAAAAAAATATTTGAAAACAAAAAATAAAAACAAAAAAGGAGAAAAAAAAGGAAAAAAATAGAAAAGACAAAAACGAAAAAGAAAAAAAAGGAAAACCGAAAGAAAAGAAAAAAGGAAAAAAAAAAAGAAATGGAAAGAAAACAAAAAAAGAAAAGAAAAGAAAAGAAAAATGAGAAAAAGAAAAGAAAAGAAAAATGAAAAAAAAAAAAAAGAAATAGAAAAGAAAAAAACGGAAGGAAAAAAAAAAAAATAGAAAAATTTTAAAATTAAAAAGAAAATAAAAGAAAAGTACATTTTCAAATTAAAAAAAAATGATTTTATTAATTTTTTTTTTCTTTTCTTTTCTTCAGTCGTCGCCCCAACCCCTTTTCTTTTTACCCTTTCTTCTGTCTTTTCTCTCGACTTTCCCTTCCTCCTCCTCTCCGTTCCAGCCTTTCTCTTTTCTTTCTCTTTCCCTCTATCTCTCCGGCAACCCATAATATATATCTATATATATATATATATATTATATATATATATATATATATATATGTTTCTTCAAAATATCAAACAGATTTGTCAATGCAGAAGAGCATAAAAAGAAGAAGAAGATCTCGCCATCATTAGCGTGTCTTCTTTAATCCTCATAGCAATGGTGGTCTCTGTTACCGTCAGCTTCACAGCCTCACGGAGAGCACGTGACGACGATCATGGCAGCAAAACTACCCCTGAAATCTCATCTTCAACCAAAGCCATCCAAACCATTTGGCAACCAACGGATTACAAAGTGGGTCTCAAATTGACTACATGAAGCACTGTAATATATATATATATCAACCAAAGCTATCCAAACCATTTAGCAACCAACGGATTACAAAGTGGGTCTCAAAATTGACTACATGAAGCACAGTAATATATATTATATATAAACAACATTGGAGGAGACAAACGAGAAGGAAGGGTAAAAGGAGTTGCTGTGATTTTGCTTTAATCATCTCTATTTATAAAGGATGAAAAGTAGTAAATCAAATCTCTTTCTCAACAAAGAGGCAGTTTAAGTAGAGCTATGAGACTGGGTGGAATTATAAAAAGATCATAACTCCCCTCCTATTCTGTTTCCTTAAAAAAAATAAAAAAAAATTGAAACCATATCTTTCCCATAATTAAATTCACGTGAAGCAAATAAAAAGCAAAAAAATGAGAATAAAAAAAGAATATTCCTAAAAAAAAAACTTCTGTTTTTGAAAAAAAAAATCTAAATTTTATCTCAAATCATTATTCATTTCAAATCGACCAAACTTTTCAAATTTTAGTTTGAGTAATTCAACTTTTGGGTTAACACAAATTTAGCTTAAAAAAAATTCAAACTAGGAGATGATAAAAAAAAAAAATCAAATCTAAAACTTAAATTCACATTTTTTGATGAACTGACAATATTCCAATTCTATCATTTCTTTTTAAGTCTCAATTATCCCATTAAATTCATTGGTAAAAAAAAANGGAGCTGATCAAAACGTTATCCAAGAAGGGGTAATTCCATCCAAATACTTTGAAATCACCAGAGAATCATTAAGAGGTGCCAGTAACAACGCCTTAATGATCAAGTATAAGGTCTCAAAGGTTCATGTTTGCAAGGACAATGTTTGCCTTGTAAATTCTTTTCTCCTCGTCAAAGGACTCACAGAGGAGGTAATCTTGGGTACCCCCTTTCTTACCCAGATTTACCCTTTCACAGTTTCTGACAAAGGAATCACCTCTCAGAAATTTGGAAAAAATATTACTTTCGAGTTCTGCAAGCCAGTTATCCATAGGTATCTTTCAACAATAGAGAACGAGATCGTCCAGAGTCTGAATCTCATCTCTAGGAAAGAAAAGCAGATTGAGTTTCTTCACGATGACATCAAAGGTAGAAAAGTCAGTGAAGAAATTAACAAACCCTCTATCCAACTTAAAATCCAACCCATTCTTCGAAGAATAGGAACCGAGATTTGTTCAAATCTTCCCAATGCCTTTTGGGCCAGGAAGAAGCATATGGTAGAACTACCATATATAGACGACTTCAAAGAGGCCCAAATTCCCACAAAGTCCAGGCCCATCCAAATGAATAAGGACTTAGTCGACACCTGCTTTAATGAGATAAACGATCTCCAAAAGAAAGGTTTGATAAGGCCCTCCAAAAGCCCATGGTCTTGTGCGGCTTTCTATGTCAACAACCAGGCCGAAAAAGAAAGAGGTGTCCCTCGCCTGGTCATTAACTACAAACCCCTCAACAAGGTTCTTAAGTGGATGCGGTACCCAAACCCTAATCGACAAGACCTTTTGAGACGTATAGCTAATGCCAAAGTCTTCTCCAAATTCGACATGAAGTCAGGGTTCTGGCAAATTCAAATCAACCCGAAGGATAGGTATAAAACTGCCTTCAATGTTCCCTTCGGACAGTACGAATGGAACGTAATGCCATTTGGTCTTAAGAATGCTCCTTCCGAGTTTCAAAAGATCATGAATGACATCTTCAATAAATATCAAGATTTCACAATCGTCTATATCGATGATGTCTTGGTATACTCAGACAACGTTGATCAACATTTTAAGCACATTAATATGTTCATCAATATTGTTAAGACAAATGGCCTTGTGGTGTCCGAGCCTAAGGTTAAACTATTCCAGACTAGTATCAGATTTTTAGGATTTGATATTAATCAAGGAATAATCAAACCTATCCAAAGATCCCTAGACTTTGTGGATAGATTTCCTGATGAGATCCAAGACAAAACCCAGCTACATCGTTTTCTTGGATGTGTGAACTACATAGGTGACTTCATCAAAAATCTTCGATCTATCTGCCTTCCCCTCTACGACAGATTAAAAAAGAAACCAAACCCATGGACGGCTGAGCATACCCGAGCAGTCAAATCAATCAAGTCTCTTGCAAAAGGTATCCCATGCCTTTCTATAGTAGACGACAAAGCAAAAATGATCGTCGAAACCGATGCTTCAGAAAAAGGTTACGGCGGCTGCCTCAAACAGAAAATTAACGACAAAGAGTCCCTCGTCCGTTACAGTTCTGGAGTGTGGAATAATGCCCAACAAAACTATTCCACCGTAAAAAAGGAAGTCCTAGCAATAGTCCTCTCTGTTCAGAAATTCCAAGGAGATCTTATCAATAAAGAATTCCTAGTCAGAACAGACTCAAAGGCGAGCAAATACATCTTCGAGAAAGACGTAAAGAATTTGGTTTCCAAACAAATCTTCGCAAGATGGCAAGCTATCCTATCATGCTTTGATTTCTCAATTGAGCCTATAAAAGGTAGCGAAAACCACACAGCATACTACCTTTCTAGAGAGCACCTCTCCAATTCCTCTCTCTTGAAAACCTCTGCCGATCTTCCAAATGCTCCCAAATTCCGGCCAACCTCGGCCGCCTGAGAGGCCCCGGCCTCAAAATAATCCCAATCAGCCTAATTCGGCTTTCTCTCAGTCAGCTAGCTCCTCAAGAGGAAGCTCTTCAAAAGGCAAACGCCCTATTTCCCAATCATCTGCACCGTCACCGATGAATGCAGATAACTATGCCATGGATCTCGGTTTCCAAACTGTTTCCAGGCGTCGTCTAGGCTCCTCGTCGAGGAACCTATCCTTAGGATCAACCCCTGATCCTTCAAATACTTTGCTGCGCCCCATCTCTTCGGCGCCAAAGTCCCTTTCAAAACCACAAACCTATGCTCGGACGGTAAAACCTTCGGTCTTTATGCCTAGACCACCGATCACAGGTTACCTAACCAAAACTATTCTGGAAGAACTCGTTATTGAACCAGAATTCGACGGACCTTCAGTCCTGGAAATTAGCTCCCAGGTTTACCCAAAAGGATTTAATTTCTTCCCTGAAGACGTTAAAAAATCAAGACAATTTTATGAATTTATTTTAGTAGATACTATTTCTGCTGAAATAACTCATGTTCCGGACCGCCATATTTCGGAAAAAATTGTCTATTCAAAGCTTAAAATCTTCCGAGTCCTTACCCCATCCCACTGGCCACAAGGGATGCTCGTCCCCAGAAGATTCTCCAAGCCTTTCAATCCGCCGACGTACACGTACCGCGATTATATGGAAGCATGGTACAAGGTATTTTGGTACGATTCAAACAACCACTCTTGGTTTATTACGTTTTGTAAGAAATCTTACAAGAGTAATTTCCCCAACTGGTTCCAAAAATGGTGGAGTTACTTCGGACTTACTCCGGAAATTTTCCCCGTCCAAGTCCAACAAGCCTATCACCAGTTCTCAAACAGTATCTATTCGTCTGCTCTTTCCCCGACGTATAGATTCCCCTTATACTTCCAAGTGCCCTGGATCTTCTGTTGGAGCCATCAGCTTTCAACCAGAGCAAAGTTCAAGATTTTAGGAAAAATCTTACGAGTCAAATGGTGGGATAAGTATGACCATTCTCATCTAAACAAAGAACAAATAGCGACTTGGTTTAAAACCAACGCTCACCTTTCCCGAGAAGAAGAAGACCAGTTCCTTCTCGCGAAAAACTCAATCATGACCTCCCTTGCCGGCACCAGATCAGAAGCCGACCTGCAGACGGTCATCGAAAGAGTCATCCATACGATTTCGGATGACGACAAAGAGGATAAGCATGAAGACGATGACGACATCTCTTCAAACTCATCCGTCAACGATATCGAACTAGATTACGACCCGTACTCCGGCTACGATATTCTTGATCGCTATTTGGATTCCCAACCAGGATGAAAAATAGGGTTTTTGTACAGTTTAATCTTTGTAGATATTAGTTTATTTGTATTTTATTTTCCTTTCCAGTCATGTAAATAAAGTCCAGTATATCCAGTCTGTATCATGTAATCGTCGTTTCTTAACCTCCGACTGAAGGGGAGGTGATGAAGATGGTAAGTACCTGAAGTGGAATGACCACCCACGGGGCCAGTGCTTTTAGCAAAGATTGATTCCGGTTAGGAAATGCTTACCGCGACCAACCGAGCCAGAGAAAAGAGGATGCTTGGGCAGTGAAAGGCGGGGTAGCCGAGAGTAAGTCCCTGGATGTATTCTCTGATCAAGGTCTCAACAGCAGTCGCATGGTAAGTCCAATCGTGGCCATTCAGACAAAACCGGGTGTCATCACCACCAATAAAGAAGAAGTTGAGAAGTTTGACTTGAGGACAAATACAGACATATCTTTTCAAGCTTTTCTTTAATTTTGTCATTTTATAATTATTGTACTATTTACTTTTTCTTTTGTCATTTTGTAATTATTATTTTGCTTTAAGGAAAGATAAGGATAAACTTTCAAGAAAAGGCCAAGCGGGGATCATGTCCTGTCGGCCATTCTAGAAAGTGATTTTGTAATTTTGTGAGAACCACTGTGTAGACAATAATACAAATTAATAATTGTGCCATGGAGGTGCAATTATCAATTTGCATTATATATAGCAGTTGGATCTTACCAGTAATTTAAATCATTAGCAGCAGCTGCTCCATATTTAAACTGATCTAAAA
>JACWES010000332.1:0-11893 GCA_025688845.1 Cucumis hystrix
GGCCCAAATCAGTATTTTATTTTATTATTCTCACTACTTATTTATTTAAGTATTTCTCAAAACTTATAAAACTAATTTGCCTTTAAAAAAAAAAAAAAAACTACATTTTATTTAAATAGTAATGATCTCAACCTTTTAAGAAGGTTGGGGTGTTTCAGTTGGTATCAGAGCCCAGTCTTAGGTTCTGTAGACTGACTTACGATGTAAGTCGTTGATTTTAGCCCTATGGTCAATACGATCCTTCGTCACTCGCCAGGTACGTACTAAGATATAATTTAAGATTGTGCATATGACCTTGCCTGAATTAAACTAGATAAGTAAGTAAGCATGTTATGAATGAATTCGTAGTAAAAGACTTTTAATGGTGGAATTTAGGAAAAATGCCGCCACGAAGAAGTGTTCGTAGAGGTGGTAGAGGAGGCAGAGGAGTTGGGAGTAGCCAGCCTGAGGGACAACCTGAAGGACAAAGCGGGGGACAGTCATCTGCACAAGCTGTCGACCCTAATGCACCTGTCACTCAAGCGAATCTTGCTGCCATGGAGCAAAGGTATAGGGACCTATTGTTGGAAGTGATGGCACAGCGACAGCCGGCTCCACAGACCCAGACAGCCCCTACTCAGGCACCGACTGCAGGTGTTCAGATACCAGTCATAGGAGTTCAGGCCCCAGTTGTGGCCCAACACTTACCAGACATGCTATCAGCCGAAGCCAAGCACCTGAGGGACTTCAGGAAGTATAACCCTCAAACTTTCGATGGATCTTTAGCAGACCCCACCAAGGCGCAAATGTGGTTGAGTTCAGTGGAGACCATCTTTCGGTATATGAAGTGCCCCAATGACCAGAAGGTTCAGTGCGCTGTATACTTACTGATCGACAGAGGCAGAGGCTGGTGGGAGTCCACAGAAAGGATGTTAGGTGGAGATGTAAGTAAGATCACCTGGGAGCAGTTCAAGGAGAACTTTGATGCCAAATTCTTCTCCGCCACGGTGAGAGAGGCCAAGTGCCAGGAGTTCCTAAAACTAGAGCAAGGCAACATGACCGTGGAAGAGTATGATCAAGAGTTTGATGCGTTATCCCGGTTTGCACCTGATTTAGTTAGAACAGAGGCTGAGAGAGCTGACAAGTTCGTCAGAGGTCTCAAGTCCGAGATTCAGGGTTTCGTTCGCGTTCTTAGACCGACCACCCAGGCAGATGCGCTGCGCATGGCGGTAGACGTGAGTTTGCATGAGAGGACGGTGTTGGCCAAGGCTGCAGAGAAGGGACCAACTCCAGGACAGAAACGGAAGTCTGAGCAGCAACCTATAGCTGCACCACACAAGAGTTCGAGGACAGATGGATTGTTCCACCGGCACAGACAGCAAGCGACTCAGGCAGGCCAAACCTTGAGGGTATTACCCGTATGTCCAAATTGTGGAAGACACCACTCGGGTCGTTGCCTAGCAGGGAGTGGAGTATGTTACCGGTGTAGACAACCTGGGCATCTAGCTGATAAGTGCCCTCAGAAGTCATACGGTGTTGGGAACCAAACTTCCCCAACCCGTCAGGGGAGAGTTTTTGCCACTAATAGGCAAGAGGCCGAGAAAGCTGGCACGGTGGTGACAGGTACGCTCCCAATCTTGGGACACTTTGCCTTAGTATTATTTGACTCGGGGTCCTCTCATTCTTTTATATCCTCAGTATTTGCACAGCATGTGAATCTAGAAGTAGAACCCTTGAGTTACCTGTTGTCCGTTTCTACTCCATCTGGAGAAATTTTGTTGTCGAGCGAAAAAATAAAAGCATGTCAGATAGAAGTAGCAAAGCACGTTTTAGATGTAACTTTATTGGTATTGGACATGCGTGATTTTGATGTAATATTAGGCATGGATTGGCTATCTGCTAATCATGCAAGCATAGATTGTTTTCGCAAGGAGGTAGTTTTTAACCCTCCGAAGGCAACCAGTTTTAAGTATAAAAGGGTTGGGACTGTGGTCCTACCCAAAGTTATCTCAGCCATGAAGGCTAGTAAGCTGCTCGATCAGGGTACTTGGAGTATTTTGGCTAGTGTTGTGGACACTAGAGGACCTAAAGTATCTTTATCATCCGAGCCAGTGGTAAGGGAATATCCCGATGTTTTTCCAGAGGAGCTTCCAGGACTTCCGCCCCACCGAGAGGTTGATTTTGCCATAGAGCTCAAACCGGGAACCGGCCCCATCTCGAGAGCCCCATACAGAATGGCACCAGCGGAACTGAAAGAGCTGAAGGTCCAGTTGCAGGAGCTGCTGGACAAGGGTTTTATTCGACCTAGTGTATCACCTTGGGGAGCACCAGTCTTGTTTGTGAAGAAAAAAGATGGGTCGATGCGTCTTTGCATTGACTATAGAGAGCTGAATAAGGTGACAGTCAAGAACAAGTATCCGTTGCCCAGAATTGAAGACCTATTTGATCAGCTGCAGGGGGCCACTGTGTTCTCTAAGATCGATTTACGATCAGGATATCACCAGTTGAGGATTAGAGACAATGATATATCTAAGACGGCCTTTCGTTCTCGATATGGACATTACGAGTTTATTGTAATGTCCTTTGGCTTGACAAATGCTCCTGCTGCTTTTATGGAATTAATGAACAGGGTGTTTAAGGATTTCTTAGACATTTCTGTGATAGTTTTTATTGATGATATCTTAGTTTACTCCAAGGTAGAGGCTGAGCATGAGAAGCATTTGCATCAGGTGTTGGAGACCCTTCGAGCCAATAAGTTGTATGCCAAGTTTTCTAAGTGCGAGTTCTGGCTGAAGCAGGTATCTTTTCTTGGACATGTAGTATCCGGTGAGGGAGTTTCTGTGGACCCAGCGAAGATCGACGCCGTTACCCATTGGCCTCGACCTTCTACAGTTAGTGAAGTTCGAAGTTTTTTGGGATTAGCGGGATATTACAGGAGGTTTGTGGAAGGATTCTCTCGTATAGCTAGTCCCTTGACCCAACTAACCAGGAAGGAGACTCCTTTTGTTTGGAGTCCAGCGTGCGAAAGCAGTTTCCAAGATCTCAAGCAGAAACTCGTTAGTGCACCGGTCCTTATAGTACCGGATGGATCTGGAAATTATGTGATATACAGTGATGCCTCTAAGAAAGGGTTGGGTTGTGTTTTGATGCAGCAGGGTAGGGTGATTGCTTATGCTTCCCGTGAGTTGAAGAATCATGAGCAAAACTACCCTACACATGATTTAGAGTTGGCAGCAGTAGTGTTCGCTCTAAAGATTTGGAGGTACTATTTATACGGTGAGAAGATTCAGATTTTCACTGACCATAAGAGCTTGAAGTACTTCTTCACTCAGAAGGAGTTGAATATGAGGCAGCGAAGATGGCTCGAGTTGGTTAAAGACTATGACTGTGAGATTTTATACCACCCAGGTTAGGCGAATGTGATAGCCGATGCTCTTAGCAGAAAGGTGTCACATTCTGCAGCACTCATTACTAGGCAGGTTCATTTGCATAGAGACCTTGAGAGAGCTTAGATTGCAGTTTCCATAGGGGAAGTCACCTCGCAGTTAGCTCAGCTGTCAGTACAGCCAACTTTGAGGCAGAGAATTATTATCGGCCAGCTTACTGATCCCTATTTGGTGGGTAAGCGCCGCTTAGTAGAAGCAGGGCAAGTCGAGGAGTTCTCCATATCTACTGATGAGGGGCTCATGTTTGACAAACGGTTATGTGTGCCAGCAGACAGCGTAGTTAAGACCGAGTTGTTGACCGAGGCCCATAGTTCTCCATTTTCTATGCATCCAGGCAGCACAAAAATGTACCAGGATCTGAAGCGAGTTTACTGGTGGAGAAATATGAAGAGAGAGGTGGCAGACTTTGTTAGTAAATGTCTGGTATGCCAGCAGGTGAAGGCACCAAGACAGAAGCCGGCGGGTTTGTTACAGCACACCCAAGTGGAAGTGGGAGAATATATCTATGGACTTCATTTCTAGACTGCCTAGAACCCTAAAGGGTTATACAGTGATATGGGTTGTTGTAGACAGGCTCACGAAATCAGCGCATTTCGTTCCAGGAAAGTCCACTTATACGGCCAGTAAGTGGGCACAATTGTATATGACGGAGGTAGTAAGATTGCATGGGGTACCAGTATCCATAGTTTCCGACAGAGATGCCCGTTTTACCTCCAAGTTCTGGAAGGGACTTCAGGCTGCCATGGGCACGAGATTGGACTTTAGTACTGCTTTTCATCCTCAGACTGATGGTCAGACAGAGCGCTTGAATCAAATTCTGGAGGATATGCTGCGAGCTTGTGTATTGGAGTTCTCAGGGAGTTGGGACTCCCATTTGCATTTGATGGAGTTCGCCTACAACAATAGCTACCAGGCTACCATTGGCATGGCGCCGTTTGAAGCACTATACGGTAAGAGTTGTAGATCCCCCACATGTTGGGGTGAAGTTGGTGAGCAGCGGATGTTAGGTCCTGAAATAGTTCAGACCACCAACGAAGCCATACAGAAGATTAGAGCTCGCATGTTGACAGCACAAAGCAGACAGAAGAGTTATGCTGATAAACGACGTAGGAATCTTGAATTTGATGTGGGGGACATGGTGTTTCTGAAGGTAGCACCTATGAAGGGTGTTCTGAGATTTGAGAAGAAGGGAAAGTTGAGTCCACGTTTTGTAGGGCCGTTTGAGATTCTTGAAAGAATTGGCCCCGCAGCTTATCCTTTGGCTTTGCCTCCTTTGTTATCTGCAGTTCACGATGTGTTCCATGTCTCCATGCTAAGGAAGTACGTAGCAGATCCCTCACATATAGTTGATTATGAGCCATTGCTAATTAATGAGGACTTGAGCTATGAGGAGCAGCCAGTTGAGATTCTGGCAAGGGAGATTAAACTGCTTCGTAACAGAGGAATTCCTTTGGTTAAGGTTTTATGGCGAAACCACGAGGTTGAGGAAGCTACTTGGGAGAGAGAGGACGACATGAGAGCTCATTATCCTGAGTTATTTGAGGATTAAAAGAAAAAAAAAAGACTTTGGAGGACGAAAGATCTTCAAAGGAGGGAATATTGTAACACCCCAAAATTTTCAAGATATTTCGTTATCATTTTATTAATTTTGGGTGTTATTTTGTGAGATGGCTTTAATTTTTGTGGAAAATAAAGTATTTTGGAAAGATGTGGGGTTAATGGTTGAAAATTGGTAATACTATTGTTATCATTATTAATTATTAAGGAAAGATATGTTATAAGGGATATTAATGAGGAAAGAGGGAAAATTAAATAGAAATAGGAAGAGATGAAGGAAAAGAGGAGTTATTTGGGGAAAATTAGATAATAATAATAATAATGGTATTAATGTTATTATTATTATTAGTATTTTACATATTAAATACACCCTCGGGATGCTTGCCATAGTTACAATTCATCTTCTTCCTCACAAAGAAACCCTAGCCATCACAAAGAAACCCTAGCCGCCGCGAACACCACCACCACGACGGTCGTCGGACGAAGTCGTTCGCCTCACGTCTCAGTCGGCCAGCCACACGTTTCCAGCCGCCAGCGTCTAGCCGCACGGGTTCCGGCCGCCAGCGTCTAGCCGCACGGGTTCCGGCCGCCAGCGTCCAGCCGCACGAGTTCCAGCCGCACGGGTCCACGCGTCCGTCTTCACCGAGCCGCACGCGTCCAGCCGCCAGCGTCCAGCCGCAAGCGTCCGTTTTCACCAAGCCGCACGGGCCGTCTTCGTCCGTACGTAAGCCGTAAAGCCTCAAGGTCCGAGCCGAGTCTCTTCATCAAGCCACTTGAGCTGATTTCATTTGGTTCAAGCCATTCCTTGTTGTGGAGTCACTTTGGTGAGTTGGACTATTATCGATTGAGATGGTACTCCCATTAATTTCCTATTCTATTCTGAATAAATAAAGATTATGGATTTAGGTGGATCTATGTTTTCTTGAAGGAACGAATATAGTTGGAGGAACTAAGACTGTGAATTGTTTCACTTAGGGTTGTGTTGGATTCAACCCTAATCTTCGGGATTGAGTACTGGGAGGAATTGACTGTCAACCAGTGAATTATTTTTAGCGGATCTTCAAGTAAGAGAATTTTTCCATTTTTGCCTGAGATGCATATTATCGATGCATGATGTGATTATATGTATCTATGAGATTGTGTATGTTGAGTTGAATGTTGATTTTATGATGAGCATGTGTAGCCTATAGTGTTCTGTTGGTCTACTGGTTAGAGTCGTACCACGAGGGGTCCATTAAGGTCCTTCCATATATATGTTTGAGTATTACTGAGACGTGATTCGACGGGATCACTTACAGCCCGACTCTCCTTTAGGGTGACTCCTTCAGGATCACCGAGAGCCCAGTTCAGTCCCGGTGGGACTACTGGATAGCGTGCGTTCGGGAGCACCATAGAGCGTGGTACCTTATAGCAGGACTCTAGCAAGAGACTAACAACACATAGGGAGACTAAGTACGGGTCTCTTACTGAGTATAATTTTATATACTCATTCTCTCAAATGTTTAAATTTTCAGGTAAAGATAAAGGCAAGGGCAAGTTGGCGAATGACAAGAAGTGACCGTGGTTCGCCATAGGGAATAGTTCAGTTTTTCCGCATTTATGATTCAAGAATTATTCTTTTTAGAACTTTAGAACTTTAATTATTTTAAAAGTATTTCTTTTATTTTTATGGGCCCAAATCAGTATTTTATTTTATTATTCTCACTACTTATTTATTTAAGTATTTCTCAAAACTTATAAAACTAATTTGCCTTTAAAAAAAAAAAAAAAACTACATTTTATTTAAATAGTAATGATCTCAACCTTTTAAGAAGGTTGGGGTGTTTCAGTTGGTATCAGAGCCCAGTCTTAGGTTCTGTAGACTGACTTACGATGTAAGTCGTTGATTTTAGCCCTATGGTCAATACGATCCTTCGTCACTCGCCAGGTACGTACTAAGATATAATTTAAGATTGTGCATATGACCTTGCCTGAATTAAACTAGATAAGTAAGTAAGCATGTTATGAATGAATTCGTAGTAAAAGACTTTTAATGGTGGAATTTAGGAAAAATGCCGCCACGAAGAAGTGTTCGTAGAGGTGGTAGAGGAGGCAGAGGAGTTGGGAGTAGCCAGCCTGAGGGACAACCTGAAGGACAAAGCGGGGGACAGTCATCTGCACAAGCTGTCGACCCTAATGCACCTGTCACTCAAGCGAATCTTGCTGCCATGGAGCAAAGGTATAGGGACCTATTGTTGGAAGTGATGGCACAGCGACAGCCGGCTCCACAGACCCAGACAGCCCCTACTCAGGCACCGACTGCAGGTGTTCAGATACCAGTCATAGGAGTTCAGGCCCCAGTTGTGGCCCAACACTTACCAGACATGCTATCAGCCGAAGCCAAGCACCTGAGGGACTTCAGGAAGTATAACCCTCAAACTTTCGATGGATCTTTAGCAGACCCCACCAAGGCGCAAATGTGGTTGAGTTCAGTGGAGACCATCTTTCGGTATATGAAGTGCCCCAATGACCAGAAGGTTCAGTGCGCTGTATACTTACTGATCGACAGAGGCAGAGGCTGGTGGGAGTCCACAGAAAGGATGTTAGGTGGAGATGTAAGTAAGATCACCTGGGAGCAGTTCAAGGAGAACTTTGATGCCAAATTCTTCTCCGCCACGGTGAGAGAGGCCAAGTGCCAGGAGTTCCTAAAACTAGAGCAAGGCAACATGACCGTGGAAGAGTATGATCAAGAGTTTGATGCGTTATCCCGGTTTGCACCTGATTTAGTTAGAACAGAGGCTGAGAGAGCTGACAAGTTCGTCAGAGGTCTCAAGTCCGAGATTCAGGGTTTCGTTCGCGTTCTTAGACCGACCACCCAGGCAGATGCGCTGCGCATGGCGGTAGACGTGAGTTTGCATGAGAGGACGGTGTTGGCCAAGGCTGCAGAGAAGGGACCAACTCCAGGACAGAAACGGAAGTCTGAGCAGCAACCTATAGCTGCACCACACAAGAGTTCGAGGACAGATGGATTGTTCCACCGGCACAGACAGCAAGCGACTCAGGCAGGCCAAACCTTGAGGGTATTACCCGTATGTCCAAATTGTGGAAGACACCACTCGGGTCGTTGCCTAGCAGGGAGTGGAGTATGTTACCGGTGTAGACAACCTGGGCATCTAGCTGATAAGTGCCCTCAGAAGTCATACGGTGTTGGGAACCAAACTTCCCCAACCCGTCAGGGGAGAGTTTTTGCCACTAATAGGCAAGAGGCCGAGAAAGCTGGCACGGTGGTGACAGGTACGCTCCCAATCTTGGGACACTTTGCCTTAGTATTATTTGACTCGGGGTCCTCTCATTCTTTTATATCCTCAGTATTTGCACAGCATGTGAATCTAGAAGTAGAACCCTTGAGTTACCTGTTATCCGTTTCTACTCCATCTGGAGAAATTTTGTTGTCGAGCGAAAAAATAAAAGCATGTCAGATAGAAGTAGCAAAGCACGTTTTAGATGTAACTTTATTAGTATTGGACATGCGTGATTTTGATGTAATATTAGGCATGGATTGGCTATCTGCTAATCATGCAAGCATAGATTGTTTTCGCAAGGAGGTAGTTTTTAACCCTCCGAAGGCAACCAGTTTTAAGTATAAAAGGGTTGGGACTGTGGTCCTACCCAAAGTTATCTCAGCCATGAAGGCTAGTAAGCTGCTCGATCAGGGTACTTGGAGTATTTTGGCTAGTGTTGTGGACACTAGAGGACCTAAAGTATCTTTATCATCCGAGCCAGTGGTAAGGGAATATCCCGATGTTTTTCCAGAGGAGCTTCCAGGACTTCCGCCCCACCGAGAGGTTGATTTTGCCATAGAGCTCAAACCGGGAACCGGCCCCATCTCGAGAGCCCCATACAGAATGGCACCAGCGGAACTGAAAGAGCTGAAGGTCCAGTTGCAGGAGCTGCTGGACAAGGGTTTTATTCGACCTAGTGTATCACCTTGGGGAGCACCAGTCTTGTTTGTGAAGAAAAAAGATGGGTCGATGCGTCTTTGCATTGACTATAGAGAGCTGAATAAGGTGACAGTCAAGAACAAGTATCCGTTGCCCAGAATTGAAGACCTATTTGATCAGCTGCAGGGGGCCACTGTGTTCTCTAAGATCGATTTACGATCAGGATATCACCAGTTGAGGATTAGAGACAATGATATATCTAAGACGGCCTTTCGTTCTCGATATGGACATTACGAGTTTATTGTAATGTCCTTTGGCTTGACAAATGCTCCTGCTGCTTTTATGGAATTAATGAACAGGGTGTTTAAGGATTTCTTAGACATTTCTGTGATAGTTTTTATTGATGATATCTTAGTTTACTCCAAGGTAGAGGCTGAGCATGAGAAGCATTTGCATCAGGTGTTGGAGACCCTTCGAGCCAATAAGTTGTATGCCAAGTTTTCTAAGTGCGAGTTCTGGCTGAAGCAGGTATCTTTTCTTGGACATGTAGTATCCGGTGAGGGAGTTTCTGTGGACCCAGCGAAGATCGACGCCGTTACCCATTGGCCTCGACCTTCTACAGTTAGTGAAGTTCGAAGTTTTTTGGGATTAGCGGGATATTACAGGAGGTTTGTGGAAGGATTCTCTCGTATAGCTAGTCCCTTGACCCAACTAACCAGGAAGGAGACTCCTTTTGTTTGGAGTCCAGCGTGCGAAAGCAGTTTCCAAGATCTCAAGCAGAAACTCGTTAGTGCACCGGTCCTTATAGTACCGGATGGATCTGGAAATTATGTGATATACAGTGATGCCTCTAAGAAAGGGTTGGGTTGTGTTTTGATGCAGCAGGGTAGGGTGATTGCTTATGCTTCCCGTGAGTTGAAGAATCATGAGCAAAACTACCCTACACATGATTTAGAGTTGGCAGCAGTAGTGTTCGCTCTAAAGATTTGGAGGTACTATTTATACGGTGAGAAGATTCAGATTTTCACTGACCATAAGAGCTTGAAGTACTTCTTCACTCAGAAGGAGTTGAATATGAGGCAGCGAAGATGGCTCGAGTTGGTTAAAGACTATGACTGTGAGATTTTATACCACCCAGGTTAGGCGAATGTGATAGCCGATGCTCTTAGCAGAAAGGTGTCACATTCTGCAGCACTCATTACTAGGCAGGTTCATTTGCATAGAGACCTTGAGAGAGCTTAGATTGCAGTTTCCATAGGGGAAGTCACCTCGCAGTTAGCTCAGTTGTCAGTACAGCCAACTTTGAGGCAGAGAATTATTATCGGCCAGCTTACTGATCCCTATTTGGTGGGTAAGCGCCGCTTAGTAGAAGCAGGGCAAGTCGAGGAGTTCTCCATATCTACTGATGAGGGGCTCATGTTTGACAAACGGTTATGTGTGCCAGCAGACAGCGTAGTTAAGACCGAGTTGTTGACCGAGGCCCATAGTTCTCCATTTTCTATGCATCCAGGCAGCACAAAAATGTACCAGGATCTGAAGCGAGTTTACTGGTGGAGAAATATGAAGAGAGAGGTGGCAGACTTTGTTAGTAAATGTCTGGTATGCCAGCAGGTGAAGGCACCAAGACAGAAGCCGGCGGGTTTGTTACAGCACACCCAAGTGGAAGTGGGAGAATATATCTATGGACTTCATTTCTAGACTGCCTAGAACCCTAAAGGGTTATACAGTGATATGGGTTGTTGTAGACAGGCTCACGAAATCAGCGCATTTCGTTCCAGGAAAGTCCACTTATACGGCCAGTAAGTGGGCACAATTGTATATGACGGAGGTAGTAAGATTGCATGGGGTACCAGTATCCATAGTTTCCGACAGAGATGCCCGTTTTACCTCCAAGTTCTGGAAGGGACTTCAGGCTGCCATGGGCACGAGATTGGACTTTAGTACTGCTTTTCATCCTCAGACTGATGGTCAGACAGAGCGCTTGAATCAAATTCTGGAGGATATGCTGCGAGCTTGTGTGTTGGAGTTCTCAGGGAGTTGGGACTCCCATTTGCATTTGATGGAGTTCGCCTACAACAATAGCTACCAGGCTACCATTGGCATGGCGCCGTTTGAAGCACTATACGGTAAGAGTTGTAGATCCCCCACATGTTGGGGTGAAGTTGGTGAGCAGCGGATGTTAGGTCCTGAAATAGTTCAGACCACCAACGAAGCCATACAGAAGATTAGAGCTCGCATGTTGACAGCACAAAGCAGACAGAAGAGTTATGCTGATAAACGACGTAGGAATCTTGAATTTGATGTGGGGGACATGGTGTTTCTGAAGGTAGCACCTATGAAGGGTGTTCTGAGATTTGAGAAGAAGGGAAAGTTGAGTCCACGTTTTGTAGGGCCGTTTGAGATTCTTGAAAGAATTGGCCCCGCAGCTTATCCTTTGGCTTTGCCTCCTTTGTTATCTGCAGTTCACGATGTGTTCCATGTCTCCATGCTAAGGAAGTACGTAGCAGATCCCTCACATATAGTTGATTATGAGCCATTGCTAATTAATGAGGACTTGAGCTATGAGGAGCAGCCAGTTGAGATTCTGGCAAGGGAGATTAAACTGCTTCGTAACAGAGGAATTCCTTTGGTTAAGGTTTTATGGCGAAACCACGAGGTTGAGGAAGCTACTTGGGAGAGAGAGGACGACATGAGAGCTCATTATCCTGAGTTATTTGAGGATTAAAAAAAAAAAAAAGACTTTCGAGGACGAAAGATCTTCAAAGGAGGGAATATTGTAACACCCCAAAATTTTCAAGATATTTCGTTATCATTTTATTAATTTTGGGTGTTATTTTGTGAGATGGTTTTAATTTTTGTGGAAAATAAAGTATTTTGGAAAGATGTGGGGTTAATGGTTGAAAATTGGTAATACTATTGTTATCATTATTAATTATTAAGGAAAGATATGTTATAAGGGATATTAATGAGGAAAGAGGGAAAATTAAATAG
>JACWES010000333.1:0-11889 GCA_025688845.1 Cucumis hystrix
CAAATTGACGACTTAGACGGTCAGTCAGAAAAGTCTGGGTCGTCACATGGACTGAGTAGTGATGACGGTTATGCTGTGTGTTTGGGTGTGGACTGAAAGTTTAATGTATAGTGTGCTTGACTGAATGAATTTTATATATGTATGTATGGATTGACGTGGACTTGTTGTCTAGCGTATGTTGTGACTGCTGGGCTATTTATGTGGCTGACTGATGTAGTGATATGTTTCGACTGTCCTTGAGTGAAATTTGGATAATATGGTTGTTTGAGGTTAAAGGGGGAGCTTATGTGATAAAAAAATTTGACTGTATTGAGAATGATTTTTAAGATGTTTAGAATGGACTGAGGGGATAAATTATTAGTTTCCTAGTGGATAGTTACCCTGCGGGTGTCCTTTGGGATCATCCCCTTTATGTGCATCCTTCGGGAGCACTAGACTGATATGTGCATCCTTCGGGAGCAGTAGATTGATATGTGCATCCTACGGGATCATAAGACTGTGATTGTGCAGGGTACACCATACGATGCTAATAATTTATTTTTCCCTAACGGGCTAGTAGTGGGTCTCTTACTGAGTATATTAATACTCACCCTTTTTATGTTTAACTTTTCAGGCAAAGGTAACACGAGGGGCAGACCGACGAGGGACAAGAAGGACTCGTGGATTGCCATAGGGGACTGTCTTCTAATTGCTTCCGCTGACGGTTTGAAAATATTTTGATTTAACTAAGTTTACGAATAGTTAAATTTTTTTTTTAAACAGCATTTGAAATTTTGTATTTTGGAAATAGGGCCCGATTAAAATTTTCTTTCGTTTTCTTACGGTTTCAACTGAATCTTGCTATGTCTTTTGTCAACAAACGGTTTTGTGTTAAAGTAACGACTTAGATTAGATGAGAAAAGTCTGGGTCGTCACAAAACCTCCAACTTTTAAGGTATTTCTCTTAGCTTATTTGATGATTTTATTAAAATTTTAAAGAGTTTGGGTGTTATGTTATTATAGTTTGGTGTGAAGGAGAATTTATTTTGGTGTGAAAGAAAGGAATTGAAAAGGAAAAGGAACTGGAAATGGGAAAGTGGAAATGTAATAATAATTAGAATATATTATTATTATTATTATTATTAATTATATTTTCTTATTATTATAATATTATTTTTGTCCTTCATTGATTCACGTGCAAGCCCATCTCCATTCTCCCCACTCTTCCTCTTCTTCGTGCCCTACCATCGTCGGCTGCCTTCCATAGCCATTTTCCACCTCACTTCGACATTAGTCGGTCATGCCACACAGTTGCATCTCTGGTAGCCCCGTCGTCGATCGTCTCTGTCTCATGTTGAAGCCAAATCGTCATTTGTTGTTGGCTCGAGCCACCGGCGTCGCGTCCTATCTTTGCTTTCCGTTGAAGCCAAAACCTAGCCAAAGATTTTTCAGCTTCGACCGTGTCTGCTCTCCCTTCGTAAACGCAGCCGACGATCAACCAAGCCACCACGTCCCAAGTGGATCATTATTTCGTTGAGCCACTACCTCCGTATCACACATTTAAGTCTAAACCAAGCAGCTGTTTCCGTTCTATTTTGTCTTCAATCGCGAATCTCCAACCGCGCCGCTGAGTTCCGCGCTGCTCTATCCTTTAGCGAACCATCCATCTCTGTGTTTGTTTTCGATGGCTTAGTTCATTTGGTGCGCTTTCACTTCTACCTCGCTGTGAAACATTGGATTTGGTGGTAAGGGTATATTGGTAGATTTGATGAATTTTGCATTGTAGTTTCTTTGGAGTGTAATGTCTAATTAATCGATTGGTTAATATTGTTCTTTGAAGGTGTCGTTTGTGTACAGTGTTTGAGTTCTTGGATTCACGACAAGTTGGTTGAAGCTTAATTCTCCATTTACTTAGATAAGTTTGTGGATGTCACAATTGAATGATTTGAATGAGGGAATTGGTTTGTAAAAGTATTTGAGTTCCTATCGTTATGTTTAGGTTTGTTTCGTTGGACCTTAGTTCGAACAAGAAGCTAAGGTAACCTTAAGGTAAGGGGTTCCTACTACTGGACTCTATAATGAATTTAGAATGTATTGACTGTATGGATATCACTGAACTAAGAGGGGTTGACTGATATTTAAATTTATATATGATGACTGCTTGACTATATGGATTTTACTGAACTGAGATGGGGTTGGCTGATATGTAGGTGTAAATATGATGACTGATGTAACACTTATGGAAAGCGCCACTTGGGTCGCTGTTTATTTAGGACTATGACTAGCTTCAAGTGTAAGCAAGAGGGGCATGCAGCTGATCAATGTCCTTTGAGACCTAGTCAGGCTTGACAGAGCAGTCAGAGGGCGAAAACACTATAGCAGGGCAAAGTCTTTGCCACCATTAGATCTGAGGCTGTGAGGGCTGGTACAGTTGTGACAGATACGCTACCAGCCTACGTATAATTAAAGTGTGAGCTATGTATGTAAACTAATAATTTATCACATTGATCTATTTATGTAAGGCCAAAGATTCCTAATTGAGTATGGACTAAATGGGAAGAAGCCTATTCCTAGATCGATTAGGATTTAATGGAGATCCCAATTGAACTAGTATATAAAGAAACTTAGGGCTATGGTCTCCAATATACCAAAACAATAAGCACTCAGTCTTTCTTGTATCCCATCAACAGAAAGATCCAACTAAGGCCATTAAAGTTTTTGGTTGAGGAAGACAATAATTATATTATAGCCATCAGACAACAACCATTTTATAGCCATCATCAATGAAATCTGGTGTATGTAAGTTATTCTTGACAATTTGGCATGAATGATCTTGGGTTAATCTATTATATAGATTTAAAGTATTTATGCCAACAAGTGGTATCAAAGCATGAATTTCATGTTGAATTGTTGGAATATGTTTTTTTTTTTCTATTGATCTTGATTCAAAGATTTGGTTAATCATATTGTAGTTTAAAGTTTAATTGTTCTTGATTAAAGATTTGGTCGATCATATTGAGGTTATAACTTTAATTGTTCTTGATTCAAGATTTGGGTTAATCATATTGTGGTTTTAAGTTTCATTGTTCTTGTTGATTCAAGATTTGTTTAATCATATTGTGCTTTTAAGTTTAATTGTTCTTGATTCAAGATTTGGTTAATCATATTGTTGGTTTAAGTTTAATTGTTCTTGGTTCAAGATATGGTTAATCAAATTGTGGTTTTAAGTTTAATTGTTCTTGATTCAAGGTTTGGTTAATTATATAGTAAAATTAAGGACTGAGATACTTCTAGAGATACTTCTCGGGTGTATGGATTTGAACCTTACACTAAGGATTGAGAAATCTACTTCTATTTAGGAACAACTGAATACAGCTAATATTGAGAAGTGTGAAAGATCAAATCGCATGTGTCTGATGATGATTAGGCACTAAATTCCAGAGTCTTTTCAGGGTTCTATCACTGAAAGTAAAAATGCCAAAAAGTTCCTTGCCAAAATAGAAAAATATTTTTCTAAAAAATGAAACAAGGGAAGCAAGTAATCTTTTGACTACTTTAACTTCCATGAGATATAACGACAATGGAAACATAAGGCAGTACATTATAGAAATGTCCAATCTCGTTGTAAATTAAAGGCACTTGATATCGAGATAAATAAAAATTTACTCATACATCTGGTACTTATCTCTCTTCTTGCACAATTCACTCAGTTTAAGATAAGTTATAATACTTAGAAGGATAAATGGTGTATTAATGAGCCTATCTCACAATGTGTGTATGAAGAAGATGGGATTAAAAGAGAAAGGACAGAAAGTGCTCACTTGGCAACTAACTTTCATGGTAAGAAGAAAAGGAAATCTATAGATGCTGTAGAAGGGATATCTTAGCATAATAAGAAACAAGCTAAGAGAATCCTTGTTTCTTCTGCAAAAAGAAAGGTTATTTCAAGAAAGATTGTCCCAAGTACTCCAAATGGCGTGTAAAGAAGGGTAAACTTCTTAGTTCTGTTTGTTCTGAAGTTAATTTAGCTTCTGTACCTATAGAAACTTGGTGGGAAGATTCTGGTGCTACTACTCACATAAGTATATCGATGCAAGGTTGCTTGTGGAGTCGATCGCCAAATGATGCTGAAAGATTCATCTATATGGGTGATGGCAAAGTAGTTCCAGTTGAAGCGATTGGAAATTTTAGATTACTTTAAAAATTGGTTGTTTTCTTGGATTTGAATGAGACCTTTATTGTACAGTCATTTAAACGAAACTTAGTTTTTAAATGCAGTTTGGACAAGTTTGGTTTGTCTTGTTCTTTTGTAAATAATAAAGTTATTCTTTTCAAAACTCCAAGCTTATCGGTACCGGTTCTTTAATTGATAACCTATACATGCTTGATTCTTATGCTTCATCTAACAAGGTCCTATTGTATAAATCATGTGGTACAAAGCATAAATTAAATGAGAATCCTGCTATGTTGTGGCACAAATGTTTAGGTCACATCTTTAAACAAAAAATTCAAATACTTGTGTCAGATGGAATTCTTGATTCCCTTGATTTAAGCAAGTTTGAAGTTTGTGTGATATGTATTAAGGAAAAAGAAACAAACATAAGAAAATCAGGTGCTGACAGATTTTTCAGACGCTTAAACCTAATACATACAGACATTTGTAGCCCATTCCCTACAGCTTCTTGGAACGGACATGTGAAACCCAAAATTTCTTAAACCTTTGAAATTTATTAAGATTAGTCAAAGACAAGAGAAATAAAATTTATGGGGAAAAGTAAGTAAAAATATCTGGAAAGATGAAAGTTTAGGTCAGTTTAAAACATTTTGGATAAGTGTCAAAATTTATGGTTTTGGACATTTAAAGGTTAGGATGGACGACAAGGAAGGCCACATAACATCTAAATGAGTGTCATGGACATCAAAAAGAAGATGAAGAACCTCCTTATGCTTTTCAAGAAGTGTCCAGGCGTTTTGAGTTGGCTTGGCGAAATATCTATAGAGGTTAGAAATGGTTTTGGGCGTTTTAGCTAACTTTAGAAAGGAGTTTCTCACAACTCACTTGGGAATTTTCACTCAAATTGGTTAATTTTGAAAGCAAATAAATTGAGTCTAGTTTATTGACGAAGGCTGCTTGGGGTTTTGGATATCAAAAGATTGTCGTTTTGGATAAGAGAAGGCGAGAAGGTCAGTTCACGAGTGAATCTGAGTAAACTGCACTCCCAGAAGGCTACAGAAAGCATCTTTTGGCCTTTTACTTTATAATTTTGAGGTATAAAAGTTAACTCATTTTAGAGAAACTTTATTGAACGAAGTTTGATAAAAAAAAAGTTACGAATTTTAAGTTATAACTTTTTCAAGTAGGGTTATGTAGTCTGGGTGAGAAATTAGGCAAGATGGTCATGGAAGCTAGCTATGCGTTTTGGACAACTATGTGACATGATTAAGGCAATCAGTTTAAGGATTTAGTGAAGTGTCAAAGCCTTATTAGCATGAATTTTAAGGTGTAAAGTAAGTAGGAGGTGTTTTAATAAGGTTTAAGGTGGATTTAAGCAAGGATGAGGTGTCAACTTGTACTCATGCAAAGAGGTATATAAATAAGTCAGCTTCAATATTAATTTTCTCACAATCCACTGGTGCGTTTTAAGTAAAATTACTCTCAGAAGTTTTTATTTTGAGTTTAATTTCTATATTGGGGCTGCTGATTTAATTTGAGTAAGAGAGGATTGAGTTTGAGTTGAAGAAATGGAGGAATGTCAGAATTCGAGTGATTTTGAGCAAGGTGGACTTCTAGATGGCTGTAGAGTTCATCCGTTGGACTTTGAAACTGATAGTTTGAGGTAAGACTATTAAGATATTTGGCAACAACTTTGTAGAATAAAATAATTCATTTGAGTTCTATATTTTATGTTATTAAGTTCTAAATGAGAAGAAAGGTTCTGACAAAAATGAGTTTATGGGCAAAGAAGGTTGATGGGCGTGGCGTGTTGGATCAAAGAAGTTTTAGACAAGAAGAAATCGGAGAAGCATTTCAATCAAGAGTTTGATTTAGGATATGTGAGTGGAAAATGATTTTGTTAAAGTAATTTAAAGCATGTATTCAATCATAATTTATGATAAATGTTTTAAGTTAAGTTATGAAAGTTATTTATGTTATGAAAGTTATTCAAAGGATCTTATTATTAAAAAGTATTCATTCATGATTACTGTTTACTGGAGTATGTTTAAAGATTATTAAAAATAAGTTTAAGATTGCTTACTGAAAAGGATTTAAGGTTTATGGTTTACAAAGGTTTTGGCCGGAAACAAGTATCTCAAAATTACCCTAAAGGAGTAGGATTTAAAGGCGCCATGGCAAGTAAGGACACTTATCTGTAGGAATGAGTAAGGATGCTTATCTCGTAGGGACGAGTTACGGACGCCTACCTCGTAGGAATAGGGATTGGGGATGCCTATCTCTGATATTTATGGATGAGGTGGTATCAAGTAATCTCTACTATCTCGTAGGAATAGATACTTGAATTTCCAAGCAAAAAGAACGAGGCTTTATGTTTCTATTTTCCAAATTCTTTAAAGTTTTCATGTTAAGATTTATTATTCACTGTTTAAAGGATTGAATTATTTTTAAAGATTTATGATAGGTAGTTAGAAAACTACCACTCACTGGGCTCGTTTAGCTCATCCATTCCAGAATGTTTTCCTACTTTCTAGGTAGACTCGAAGCCTGAATCGCTTCTATTTGTTTGTTGAAAGGTAGAGACAATGTTCCTTTTTGAGTCAAGACTTGGGTTATAAAAAGGTCCGTCGTGGGTTCGTAAGAAAAGTTATGTTTTGTCTGTATATGAACTGACCTAAGGTTTTTGTTAAATAAAAAGAATCACCCCGGTTATGTTATTTATAAGTCATGTGTTAGCTTCTATTGTTGTTCATTGTTAAAAAGATTAAGGTTAAGGATCAGTTGGTGTCGTTCTTGAAGTGGGTGATATCGGTTGGCTTCACGTCAAGTCTTAAGTCAAGTAGGTAGGTGCTCAGGGCCGGGTGTGACAGGACAACAATACTTTATTACGTTCATAGACGATTATTCAAGATATGGGTACCTATATTTAATTCATGCCAAGTCTCGATCTTTGGACATTTTCAAGTGTTTTAAAGTTGAAGTTGAATTTCAATTTGGAAAGAAAACTAAGGATGTCAAATCTAATTGTGGTGAGGAATACAACAGTAGATATGATGGAAGGTGAACAACGTTCAGAACCTTTTGCCAAATACCTAGAGGAATGTGGAATTGACCCACAATACACTATGCCAGGAAAATCCAGCATGAACAATGTAGTGGAAAGGCGAAATAGAACACTTAAGAATATACTAAGAAGTATGATTACTCATTCTTCCTTACCAGAATCCCTCTGAGGTGAGGCACTAAAGACTGCAACATATTCTCAGTAGGATACCTACTAAAGCAGTAACTACAACCCTTTATGAATTGTGGATAGGAAAGAAGCCTAGTATTAGGCATATTCACGTCTGGGGTTGTCCAACTGAGGCTCTTACTGTCACACCCCAAACCGTACTGCTATGAAAATGCCAAAGTAGTAAGAATAGGATGTGAGTTTGTTACAACTTTGAAATTTTCTTATCGCAAAATATTATTCTCAACTCCTTTTATACTATCAATAAAACTCAAAACGCAACGGTGATCAACCTAAATGCCCAAGACGTTTATTAATAACAGGCATTTGATACATAGTTACAACACTTTGACCAAACAACCAATACTTAACTATTTTCAAAACGTCTAGAATCATCTCACCGCAAATCCATCAACCTTCTTCTCTACTTGACCTAAATGCCTGATCTTGGAAGATGAATTTTTGAAATAATGTCTAAAAAACAATGAGGTTTTATGAAATCCTTTTCGCAACACCTTTTCTTAAACATCATTTCGCATAAATAACATCAAATCATTTCATCTCGCATAAACCTTTCTTTATGATTAAGAAACATATTCATAACACAACAATTTCACATAAACACACATTAGTTAACATTCATTTCTTTTGCCAAGGATCCCCAATCGTTCTATATGTTTGGTTTCATTACCTCATGTTTGATTATTGTATCACAGCATCCAAGAACATACAGATTCGTCCTTCTTGCTCAGGTCACTAAGCTTTATACTCTCCTTTCAATGCATAAGCCAACTTCTTATAACCATGTGGTCCGTACACCCCATGGTGGCCTTGATTCTTTATGTGCACATAAAAGTTAGCATCATCTCAAGGAATCAACTAATGGTTTGAAAACCATTTCATAGCATGGAAATCGTAATAATCAAATCAAGCTTTAACATGATTTTTATAATGCTAGAACACATATAAACTTTTCATAGAAATCTCTTTTTGAAAAACTTTGTCATTTGAAATCATCTTTCAAAATAGTAAAGCGGAACCACAAAACATTTAAGAAGAAAACCACTCACCACACTTTAACAAAAATCCTCCTCTTCCGTCTCTTCTCGTGGAGAGGGAAGAGATATTTTCTTAATCTTACACGTTAACCCCTGTCAAACCATATTTGACATTTTCTCAGCCAGACCTTATTTATTGCCTAACCCCATACAACAAATAACTTTAACCACTTAACACTTCAATAACCTTATTGCATTGTTATATTTTTACAAGAAACCTTCCTCGCGAATTAACCAACTTATACTCGCTTAGAACACTTATCGTGAATTTAAACTTAAAGGATTTCTCGCACACTTTTTGATCTTGAAAATATTGGTTCTTATCTCGAAGACTGCCCAAAAGCCTAGTCGTTTTACTCAAACGCCTAGTCGTTTTACTCAAACTTCCGTGGACTTTCTTTTGAAAGCGTTTAGACTTATAGATTCTACTGTAAACCCTTCTTTTCTTAAAAACTTCCTTGCGAATTAACTTCTTAATCGCAAAACGTATACTAACAAGAAAAGATTTTATCGCTTAATCCTTTCGGCAGATTTATTCAAACTCCAATTTCTATAGTACTTTTAGCCAAAATTTTACTTCCTATACTCGAATTAAAAACGGGTCTCACACTTACAGGCTGAACGAAAGAAAATTGGGCCTAAGAACTATTAGTTGCTATTTTATTAGAAATTCTAAGCATTCTAAGGAGTTTCAACATTTATGATCCCCTTCAAGATCAATTTTTTATACTAAAAATGCCAGATTCATTCATGAGGTTGAGTTTGAGGGGAAGATAACATAAAGAATGTTGTCTTTAAAGAGGAATTAGTTTCTCTTCCTAATGTGGGCATAGATGATGTTCAAGCTCCAATTCCTGACTTCACTATGCAACCAATTATAGAACATGACAACAATGAATTTCCTATTTGTAACGCTCTGAAAAAATGAAGATAATTTTTAGAGATAATTAACTTAGTTTTGTTTAATTATGGATAATTTATTGAGTGTTTATTTTGAACATTATTTGATTTTGTGGACATTGAAATTAATTAGATATTTGTTGGATGAATATTTAATTAATTAGAAGATTTGAGTTTATGGTGTTTGTTGAGAATTTGATTTAAATTTATGTTACGAGATTTAAGTAAAGTTGTGGAAATTATTTGGTTTTGTGGAAATTGAAATTTATTTAAATAATTTGGATGTTTTTTTAATTAAATTGAAGGATGAAAATTTTGTTACAGATTTGATAATTATATGTATATATAATTATTATGAAAAATAGTAAAGATAATTCTATTTGTGAAAATTAATTATATAAAAGATAATTAATTGTTTGGGGATAGGATATTTGTTTAGAAAGAAAAATAAAATAATTATATTTTGAAAAAATATAATTATTTGTAAATGTATAATTATTTTGATAAAAGAATTAAATTGATTGGATTTGATGGGATTTAATGAAGCGAGAGAAGATTTAATTTTTGGAAAAGATAACTATTTTTTTAAGATTAAAGTTGATTTGATGGAAGATTTTATTGAGGAAAGATAATGAAAATAAAAATATATGTTTATATTAATATTATATATATATATATATATCCTATAAGGAAAAGGAAAAGAAAAAGAAGATAATAATGATAAATATTATTATTTGGGTCTTTAAATAGCATTGGAATTCTCAAATTGAAAAAAGAAGCATAAAAAAAAAAAGGTTCTTTATCTTTGAATTGATTTTAGTTGAATGCCTTTGGAAAGTCCCTTTGGCAAATCTTGAAGATTTAAATGACGAATTTTTTCATTTGGGAGAATTTTTGGATGAAAGCCAATTGTTAATTTTATTCATAGTATGTCTCATTCACAACATATCTTATTCATAGGATATCATGGTCATCACATATCTCAGTCATATGTATTTCAGTCATACATAACGGTTGTCTATGTAGCCATCAATATTAGTCATCCCTAACAGTTACATCATACATCATCCATCATAGCTACGTTAATGCATAATAAGGGAAAAAACATACATGCAAGCTCTTTAATCTAATGTCGAAGATCTACTAGTAGAATATCTTACCTCAAGATTAACTTAACAAGCATTGTTTCTAACAGTCACAGCCAAAGCTCCCCAAATAGACAAAAATCCAAACATAAACAAAACTGAATTTAGTATTTTGATAACCAATATGAAACAGTTAAATTACTTAGACTTACAACTCACTTATGCAAGAAATTGAAACCAATTCACCCTTTGAGGTAAACCTCTAAAGATCACAACTCCAACAAATTCCTTTAGCCAAAATATAGTCTATATGAAAAATAATCCAATTCAAAACCATAATTTAAATTATCTGAAGTCACAAGTTTGCCACTTGATGGGTATACCTAAACCCAAGTCAAGAACTCACCAAATTTCTCCCTAAAAATGGTTTCAAAAGCAAAAGACTTTAAAAAGGTTTGAAGAGAGACTTGGGGTTGACATGGAAGATCGGCTAGAATCGAAGAGATGGAAGGTCGTGGGCGGCTCATGTGGAGAGGACGGATCAGATGACTCGAGTGAAGAACAGATCGACTCGTGTCCTCACTTGGATGGAGGATGTGACTCGTGAAGGGAGAAAACATCTTAGATCTAGCACGTCGATGACCATCTGTTGGAGGACGCTGCACGATGAAGAACAGAGGTGGAACACAACGGCGTGCGGCTAGGCTTGGAGTTAGACGAACGGAGGTGTGACGACCCAGACTTTTCTCATCTAATCTAAGTCGTTACGTTACTCAAAATCGTTTGTTGACAAAAGACATAGCAAGATTCAGTTGAAACCGTAAGAAAACGAAAGAAAATTTTAATCGGGCCCTATTTCCAAAATACAAAATTTCAAATGTTGTTTACAAAAAAATTTAACTATTCGTAAACTTAGTTAAATCAAAATATTTTCAAACCGTCAGCGGAAGCAATTAGAAGACAGTCCCCTATGGCAATTCACGAGTCCTTCTTGTCCCTCGTCGATCTGCCCCTCGTGTTACCTTTGCCTGAAAAGTTAAACATAAAAAGGGTGAGTATTAATATACTCAGTAAGGGACCCACTACTGGTCCCGTTCGGGGAAAAATAAATTATTAGCTTTCTATGGGGTACCCTGCACAGTCACAGTCTCGTGATCTCGTAGGATGCACATATCAGTCTAGTGCTCTCGAAGGATGCACCTATCAGTCTAGTGCTTCCGAAGGATGCACATATCAGTCTAGTGCTCCCGAAGGATGCACGTATCAGTCTAGTGCTCCCGAAGGATGCACGTATCAGTCTCGTGCTCCCGAATGATGCACATATCAGTCTAGTGCTCTCGAAGGATGCTCGTATCAGTCTAGTGCTCCCGAAGGATGCACAAAGGGTGATAATCCCGTAGGGCACCCGCAAGGTAACTACCCACTAGGAAACCAATAATTTACCCCTCAGTCCCTTCTATA
>JACWES010000334.1:0-11807 GCA_025688845.1 Cucumis hystrix
ATACGGCTGAAGAATCAGACGATGAATGTCGATTCAAGTTCTATTTCATGGCCCTTGCAGCTTCACATTGATGCATGGAATTATTGTGTGCCAGTTATTTCAGTTGATGGTGCAGCGTTGAAGAACACTCTTGGTACTCCTCATTTCTGCTTGCACTATTGATGGAAATTCCTCAAATTGTGCCACTAGCTTTTGCTGTGGTTGATTCAGAGAATGACTTATCATGGACATGGTTTTTTCGCAATCTTACAAGTCGTTTTTGGAGAAAAATAAGGAAAATGGTAATTGTGTCGGATGCTCACAAGAGTATAGAAAATGGTTTAATGTTGTGTATGAATTAGCTGAGCATGGATTATTGTGCATTTCAATCTCTATATAGAACTTAAAAAAAGAACCATAAGTTTGGCTTCATATTGAGGAATCATTTCACAGTTGTGCTAGAGCTTATACCGCCGGTGATGTTTGAGTACTACACGAGAGAACATGATAATCTCTCTCCATCAATTAGACATGATTTGGAAGCTATCGAAAGACATAGGTGGGCTAGGGAATTTTTTAGGAGAAGGAGATACTCGGTTTATTACAACAACATTTCTGAAAAGCATGAATTCTAGATTGAAAGAATCTCGAGAATGACTTGTAATTGGACTTTTAGAATCAATACGTAGTTTGGTTCAAAAGTGGTCTCTATGAACGTCGCACCAAATGAAATTTTCAACGTACGAAACTATCACTACATGCAGAAGATATGATTCGAGAATCCTTAAGGGAAAGTCGCTCAATGAATGTAAGTTTTTCTGAGGCCTTAAAAATAATTGCAATTATTATCTATACACTTAATTTGTGAACGACATTTGATTTAACTTTTGATAGATATATCCTATAGATCAACATGAATTTGAAGTCCACCATCGTAAGGAATAATTCACTGTCAATATTTTGGCCCGTACGTGCTCATGTCGCCAATGGGACCTTGATTTGATCCCCTGCTCATAGGCTGTATTGCCCTTTCTACAAGGAATCTTAACTTGCATATGTACACTGATAAGTTTTATTATGTGTCAAATCTAATAAACTTGTATAAAAGGTAACACGTCCTACTTGGTAGTGTAGACCAAAATTAAAAAACATACTAAGGTGGCAAGATGGACTTCTTCCGCCCCAAGTCAGACGTCCAGCTGGAAGGCCTAAAAAGAAGAGATTTTTTGTCATTTCTAGAGAAAAAGGTGTCTGTTCGTTGCAGCAGGGGTGGTCAACGAGGTCACAATTGTAGATCCTGTAAAGAACTCATTCAACATTAGGTTACCATTAAGTAGTTTATATAAGTATCAGTTATATTCTTTTATCACTTGATTTTTGTATCTCGTACTAAATATTCAATGTTTTGTTGATATAACATTTTGCTTTTGCATATTTACACATACAGAGCTATTTGTTGTATTTTATGAATAATGAGCATTTTCAACATTATAAGGTATACTATATGTATGTTGTATGTGTTAACTTTCAATCTAGATACATCCAGGATGCTCATAATATTGAATTCATGACACATATATTATGTAACTGTGTAAAATCTAACGTATCGAGTTATTTGAACAATCATGATATATTTATGTACATGCATTCACACATTTAACCATTCCAAAGCTACATCCACATTTTGATGAATGACTGAATTTCAAATACAGTTTATTTTAACATTCACGTACATCCAAATTTTTATGACCTATTCTCTGACTGTTTAAATTGAACATATTGAATTCTTTGAACAATCATTCTATATTTATGTTAATGTATTTCATAGTTAACCATTTCAGAGTACATTTAGATTTAATGACCTGAATATCAAATACAATGTATTTTAAGATTCACATATATAAGAATAACGATAGATTGTGATTAAGTAAACTAATATATATTGTTCCACTATAAATAAAGCAACAAAACTAAAGATATTGTCATAAATTGAAGACAATAATATGAAAGATAATGAATAATTATCAAGCTTGACTCAGATGCAAGTCAAATGATGGAATTCCTAGATATGCATTCTCCTTCTCGTTGTTTGATGATGATCCTATTTCCTCTTTTGTAGCATCTATCATAATTCTCTTCGTTGTTCGCTTAATCTCTTTACGCTGCTTATCAATTGATATCTTCAGTCGCTTATCCCTTTCCTCTGCCATCTTTAACAACTTACCCTTGGTTGTGTTCAGCTAGAAAAAAGAAGTTTACTGTATTAATAACATAAGATTTATAAGTTACACAGTATAAATAGGCATATTGTAGTACGGGGTATTCTTACGTGTTTTAATATAACCCTTGTTGCTGGATTTGTTTCGTCTATATTTGAGAGTCTGCCCTCAGTTGTAAAACTACCTTTAGCCTACAATTTGATACCACAATAAACTTCAAATGTAACATGGTATAAGTTTTGAACCAGACAATCATGTTTATTTATCTTATCACCTTTCCCATTTGTTGTTTTTCTGCTTTCCTTCTGAAGTTTTTTTGCATTTTTTTCATCGTGCTTGCCGTGAACCCAAGGAGGATTGACCCTGTCCTTAGTAATATTTTATGAAGCATTACTTAGCTCATCAACAGAGTACTCAAACACATAAGGCATAATAATGCAAACACACTGTAATTGTGTAACAGATGCCAATAATTAGATATATCCTTACAGACTGTATTCAGTATGGTGTATGTATCCCTTTGACATACAGTAGAATCAAATAGAATATATTCAGTATTCATGTACATAAGGCAGAGTTGGGAATGTAATGCTATAATAATTAATAATTTTTAAAAGATCAGTAATCCACTATACCAATTGAAATCCGTCTTCTTTCTTTTTCTTAATTTCATCATATATAACACTTTCATTGATTGATCTGATCAGCTCATTTAGTTCTTCATCTGCATCATCTCGCAGAATCACTTTTTCTTCCTCGAGGAATGACGCGAGGTATGGTTTCCTCAGTTCTTCAGGTGTAGCGAGGATTGGTGTTAGTTCAAGCTGTTTCAACAAAAAAAAAAAATTACAACTATGAGTTATTATCTACATATAAAATATGTCGTAAGTTTCATACCGTTGGTGAATCAAAGACCTTCTGCTTTAGGTCCTTCCATTTTGGTTGTGTGTCAGCTGCCCAATTTATTATCCGAGGCAATTCCATTGAGATCTGTGTTGCAAAAAAGTTTGGTGGCGTACTCAATGTTTGAATTACCTCATATGCCCAAACTAGGATCGAAAAAATGAAACCTCCCATCGATAACCCTGTTTGTCCTTTGCTGGACACAACCCTATTCATAAATTCTAATAGTAGGTCAAAAGCTACCCTTCCCTAAGGATAACTATCAAAGAGTTCATCATCATCTACCATTAACACGTGGTCCCAGTCAATGCTTAAAGATTCTTGTCTTGGCAGTAGAAAGCTCTCCAGGAAGTATAACTTCGCCATTCGTATTCTGTCATCATCTGTCCCAATAGTGCTTATGTTGAACATAGTGTTCAAATAATGCCTTGTCACAGACTTAGGGTCTCAAAAAAAATCCTTTTAAGTCTTTTCCCACCTTAAATCTTCTGTATTAAGTTCTGGTACTTCCCTGCAGTTCAGGCCTGTTATCAAGGCAAAATCCCTCAGTTTAAATTTCAGTACCCTACCCCCTATCAGGAAATGTGGCTGGGTGTTCGATTTTGGCTTGCACATACGCTGAAACTTTTTCCCCTGTTGCTATGTTAAAGTCTATAAGGATTCTCTTATCCATAGCCACTTTTTATAATTTTGAAATATGACAAATGGATGCCAAGACTTCTTTTCTGAATGGCAATCTTGAAGAGATCGAGTATCTTTATGTCTTAGCCCGAGGGGTTCATAATCCAAGGTCAGGAGCAAAAAGTTTGCAAGCTGGATCGATCAATTTATGTGTTGAAACAAAAGATTTGATACTAGGATCAAATCTTACGGTTTTGACCAAAATGCTGACGAACCTTGTGTATACAAGAAAATCAACAAAGGTAAAGTAGCTTTCTTAATACTTTATGTAGACAATATCCTTTTCATTGAAAATGATGTAGGATACCTAACTGACGTTAAAACTTGGCTAGCAGCCCAATTTCTAGGCATCCAAATCATAAGGGATCCTAAGAACAAAATGCTAGTATTGTCTCAAGCAACCTATATTGAAAAAATGTTGGTTCGATATTCGATGCAGAACTCCAAGAAAGGTTTATTACCTTTCAGGCATGGGATCAAGGAGGTGTCAAGATAATTTCATGCAAGGTTTTCTATAAATAGCTAACTTCTGCAAGGAGTTTTTCAAAACTCACTTAGACATTTTCACTTAAATTAGTCTTGAAAGTTCAAAAATTGAGTCTAGTTTGTGAGAGGGGACTGTTATGCATTTTGGATTCAAAAGGGTTGGCGTTTTGGTTGAGCAAAGGCAAGAAGGTCATTTTCTAGGAGATTCTGAGTAAGGTATACTTACAAAACGTTACAGAACTCATTACTTCAAATTTTCCTTCACAAATTTGGGGTAAGAAAGTTAAGACAATTTAGAGCAACTTTGTAGAAGGAGCTTTTGTCAAAGGAGTTATGAATTGTATGTTATGATTTTTTTCAAAATCAGGTCATGTATGTTGGACGAAAATTGAAGTTATTGGCAATAGGTAAGTATTTTATAGGCTAGGCGAGATGAGTAGGCGTTTTGGGAAAAGAGAGGTTATTGTGCGTGGTGGTTAACGTTGGACACATAGCTTGTGGGTGAGGTGCACAACCAAGGAAGCACGTGAGGAGGCTATGTGGGAAGCCGGGCATACAGCCAAGTGAGGACGCAGGGTGCCTGTGCGTGAGGTTAGCACACGGGCATGCCCTGCACACGTGGAAAACCTCTTAAGAGGTTAGTATCACGGTCATACTTGTCCAGAGTGTGTTTTCCTATTGTCGTATGCCCTAATACCCCTAATTTATCTTATCTTTATGTCTTGTATTTAGTTTAGCTAGTTGTTTTCCATTTTAAGTCATAAAGCTTGGGTGTGATGTTTCAACATTTTCATATGCAAGCCCACCAGAGTTGAAAATGTTCAAAATGTAATATAGGGGAGGCATACCCTTTGGAAGAAAACCGTTTTTCTTGCAACTGACAGCCTTCAATGTATATTGTAATGTCGATTTCAATGAATCTTTTTCACTCTCATGTTTTCTAAAACATTTTTCAAGAACGTGACGAGAGGTTGATTCATACCATGAGTTTGTCTGTGGTTTTTAGATTTTGATCGGCTGGCTTGTTCATCAAGTTCGAATAAGTGCCGCACAATCGTCCATCTCAAGTTTGAAAGGCTACGATTGTGACAAGTGGTATCAGAGCCAAATTGGCTAATTGACTGTTGAGACAACAAGATGTCGACTACAAAATAGATGGGAGAGACCCATAATGAACGATTGGTAGAAACGTCACCTACGAGCTCTGCTGTCTATATGAAAGAACGAGTTATTGAGCTAAATAACTCCCACAAGAACATGTTAGAAATAAAAAACGACATGATAGAGGATTTTCGAGTCACCCTCGATGTCGTTAGGAATGAAATCGCAGAGGTGAACCTTACAATGCGAGCGTTGGCAAACCAAGCTCTGGCTGAAGGGGCAATTCCAGTTGGTAGAATAAAAATTTCTGAACCCAAGCCCTTCTGTAGAGCAAGAGATGCAAAGGCATTAGAAAATTTTATCTTTGATATCAAGCAGTACTTCAAGGCCACGAATACCATCACAGAAAAAACCAAAGTGACATTGGCGACCATGCATCTGTCTGAAGATGCAAAGTTATGGTGGAGGTCCTGGTATGTTGACATTAGGAAGGACGTTGCACAATAGACACCTAGGACAACTTAATAAAAGAACTTCGCTCGTACTTTTTCCTGAGAATGTTGAATTCTGGCTTGGTGGAAACTACATGAATTAAAACACATTGGCACCATTCGAGTGTATATGAAACAATTCGCGGGGCCGATGTTATATATGTGATATGACTAAAAAGGATAAAATCTTCAGTTTTGTTGAAAGGTTGAAGCTGTGGGCAAGGACTAAGCTATATGAACAGAGAGTTCCAGACCTCAAATTAGCCTATGCAACAGCTGAACGTTTGTTCGATCTGTCTAGTGACTCTCAAGATACGAGACATCATTAAAGCTCTTCACCTAGAAGAGATAGAAATAGCCGACTGAATTCTCTCAAAGCTGTCAGTGAAGACAAAAGTCTCGGTAGAGACCGCAAGCCTTTCCAACCGAATACGAACAACACCTGGCGAAGACACAATTGCCGAACACATCAAATCGTCCTTTTAGTTGCTACATATGTGACAGGTCACATAGGTCTAAGGAATGTTAGAATAAATAGGCCTTCTATGCCTTTCAGGCCTCTTTAGCTTTAGACTCAGATGACAAGTTGAGTCAACCAAAGAAGGAAGTTGGCCAAGTGGACGAAGTTGAGAATCCTAGAGTGGGAGCCATAAGATTCTTGTCGTCTCTTCAGAAGAAAGTGAGGGAGACAAGTAGACGTATGAAAGAGGGTCTAATATATGTTGACAAGTAGACGTAGGAAGTTGGTCAAGTGGACGGTCATACTTGTCAAGGGCGTGTTTGCCTATGGTCGTATGCTCGAATACCCCCAATTTATCTTATCTTTATGTCTTGTATTTAGTTTAGCTAGTTGCTTTCCATTTTAAGTCATAAATCTTGGGTGCGATGTTTTAGCATTTTCATATGCAAGCCTACCAAATTCAAATATAATATAGGGGAGGCATACTAGTAGAATTCTCGCCCAAGCATTGTCGCACTCTTTGCAAGCAACTGACAGTCTTCAATGTATATTGTAACGCCGATTTCAATGAATTTCTTTCTCTCCCACGCTTTCTAAAATATTTTCTCAAGAACGTGATGGAAGGCTGATTCATACCGTGAGTTTGTCTGTGGTTTTCGGATTTTGATCGCTGATTTGTTCATCGACTTCGAACAAGTGCCACACAATCGTCCATCCCAAGTTTGAAAGGCTACGATTATGACAGTTAGCACGTGACCAAGGGCCTGCCGCCCACCCATGCGCGCCAGCAGTGTCATGACATGTGTTTGCATTTTTTTGGATAATCTTAGAAATTTTAAGTACAGTTTCGATGTTTTCATGGTCAAGAATAATTAATTGGATAACTTTACCATATTTTCGAGACAAGAGGAGATCGGGAAAGTTTATAAACCAAAGATTTAGGCTTGTATCTGTGAGTGGAAAATGATTTATTTGAAGTATTTCAAAGCATGTTTAAAGCCATGATTTATGAATGAGTTATGTTAAATGTTTAAGTTATTTATGAATTGTTTTCAAGCATGTTATTGTATTACTATTATTGAGGTTATGTTTAATGATTATTGAGAATAAGTTAAAGATTTCTTATTGCAAACAGGACTTAAAGTTTATGATGTAAAAATGTTTTATCGAAACTAAACCATTTAAAAAATTACTCGTTACGAGAAAATTACTCGTCAAAAGGCAGGATTAAATTACTCCTAATGTGGCAGGATCAAAGCTACTTGACTTTCGAGCAGAAAAAACAAAGATACATGTTTCTGTTTCCAATTGTTTAAGATTTAAAGCTTTCAGTTTACGATTCATTGTTTACTGTTTACAAATTCACATATTACTGTTACAAAGATTTATGAAAAGTATTTAGAAAACTACCACTCACTAGGCTCGTTTAGCTCATGCTTTCCAAAATGTTTTTCCATTTTTTAGGTAGAGACTGTGTCCACGGAGCTTGAATCACTGTTATCTGTCTGCTGAAGTGTTTAATTGTTATCGTACATGTTTAGTGCTATTGTTAGTCTTCAGACTTAGCTTGTGTCACACCCCAAACCGTACAATCAACGAAAATGTCGAAGTAGTAGGAATAGGGATGTGAGTTTGTTACAACTTTGAAATTTTCTTATCGCAAAAAATTATTCTCAACTCATTTTATACTATCAACAAAACTTAAAACGCAACGGTGGAAAACCTAAATGCCAAGTATAATCAATACGTACCAAAACATTTATTAATAACATGGTTTGATACATAATTACAACACTTTGACCAAACAACCAATGCTTTATTTCCAAAACGTCTGGAGTCATCTCGATGCAAATCCTTCAACCTTCTTCTCTACTTGGCCTAAACACCTGATCTTGGAAGATGAATTTATGAAAAGATGTCTAAAAGACTGAGGTTTTATAAAATCCTTTTCGTAATACCTTTTCATAAACATCATTTCGCATAAAAAAACATCAAATAGTTTCATCTCGCATAAACTTTTCTTTATGCTTAACATATTCCTATCATAACAATTTCACATAAACACACATTAGTTAACATTCATTCATTTTGCCAAGGATCCCGAATCGTTCTCTATGCTTGGTCTCATTACCTCGCGTTTGACTACTGTATCAATAACATCTGAGAACAGACAGATTCGTCCTTGTTGCTCAGACCACTAAACTTTATACTCTCCTTTTAATGCATAAGCCAACTTCTTATCACCATGTGGTCCGTGCACCCCTTGGCGGCCTTGACTCTTTATGCGCACATTAAAGTTAGCATCATCTCAAGGAATCATTAAATCAAGCTTTAACATGATTTTTATAATCCTAGAACACACAAACTTCTCATAGAAATCTCTTTTTGAAACTCTAATTTGAAATCATCTTTCAAAATAGTAAAGCGGAACCACAAAACACTTAAGAAGAAAACCACTCACCACACTTTAACAAAAATTCTCTTCTTCCTTCTCTTCTCGTGGAGAGGGAAGACACATTTTAATCTTACATGTTAACCCCTATCGAATCATGTCTTAGCTAGACCTTACTTTAACAACAACCTATCGAATCTGATCTTTGATTTGATCGTTCTCTTTCGTTTGGACTCTTTTTTAAAATGCTTTTCATTGCATTTAGTTTGTAACAAAGTATTCTTTCATATTCTGCATAAAAACGTTATTATACATGATATGGATTGAGAATAAGGTACAAAAAAATTTCAAGATTAACGGCTAAACTTTTTTAGACCGAACATCAACATTCGTTAACTCACAGGTCATTCCACTAAAGTCCCGCTGTTGCACTCCCCTCACTATAGATATATTTGTGTCCATTTGATAAAACCATGATCAGTAAGTTAATCCTTCACAGGTTGTTCGTAACCTCGACTGGGTCAAAATACCATTATACCCCGAGACTATATCTTGCTTCTTAAGTTCCACTAATCCACTATTGAACAATTGGTTTAAGGTCCAACCTATAAACCTAATCCCTCTTGGGCCAATAAGAGGGTGTGGACCCTTGTTCAAGACTTGGATTTAGTGCTTAAGAAAACAATCTATCTACTAACCCTAAAAAAGCGGGTAGGAGTGAATTTCGTCTTGCATCCTATGTCCTTAGCTATCCACCCGATCTTACCCTTGAAATGGGAGGCTTATTGGGCCAACGCTGATGAGTTGCCCTCATCTATGCAGATCTAAGGATTAAGTTACCTGGGTCATCAATAATCGAGATAGTCAATTTTAAACAGTAAACGGTGTTATAACGTAAAAGTAACTATTTCATGGTTCAGTCTTATGTAAGTAGTTTACATAGGATGCCCCCACATTCAGGATCACATCGTTTGTACTTACTTCAAAGAGGACCACATCCATAGTTTCTCTAAATGAGGCGTCCAACCATTATTTATATACTATAGACTATTTAGGTTATATACTCGAACTTGATCGACGTTTATGTCTCCACATAAAGTTCAAGTTTACTAAAAAAAGCCTCAGGACTTAGTTTATTGGATTTAAGATTATAATATTCAATTTCTCAATAACAATTTTATTGGACATAATATGATTACAAACTATGAGTTTTAGGGAAAAAAATTCCAACACTATAAACTTGAAATACTTTAAACTGTAGTGTAGCCCGTATAAATATCTTTATAAAACTTAACATGGAAATTGAATTAACTTGGAGATAAGAATATTTGAAAAATTATAAAACAACTTAAAACAAGACAATATGCTTGCATGAAAACTAAGTTTTCCTGGAAGCAGTATGTTCAGCAAGCGGAGAACCACAATTTGTACCTGAATAGAGGGGAAAACATTTGAGAAGGGTAAGCTAAAATGCCCAGTGAGTGATGGTTTTATTAAACATACTTTCAAAACGGTTTAACTTTATATTGTGGTCATTTGCATAAACAATTCATGAATCATAACATTTAAATATTCTTGTCAGAAAACACTTTTTATCTTTCACTTGCTATACCATGTGAATAACAAGGTCGACCCTCTGATGACCCTCATCTTGTTTTTACGAGGTAGAAACCAGGCATCAGTAGTGCCTCATCTCGTTATAGCTATTTGAGATGTGAACCTATAGATCATCATTTCGAGAGATGGAAAATCGTCTATAGAACCCTCGTCTCATTAATTTGTTCCAGTGATAGCATACATAGGTATCTACTGAATACCTCTATTATAGGAACCTCTATGCACAGGCCATATCCTCCAAAGGGTCGCTATATATAGGACGGTATAGTCTAAAACATTTTAAAATCATTCTTTACTTAAATACATATCAAACATTTCAAATCTCATGCTTTGGAAACATTTTGCTAAAACCGTAAACTCAAGTAATTCATAGATCAAAGCATGCTTAAAACATTTAATAGATAATTAGATTTAGAAATCAACTTTAAATTCATTTTATCACTCACAGATAGTAGCTTAGACCCTTGGTCTATAAATTTGCTCGATCTCCTCTTGACTTGAAATAATGAAAAATAAATCTATTTAATTCTCTTTTATCATCAAAACCTCAAAACTTTGCTTAAGATTTTTCAACATATCAAAAACAACCCAAAAACACCAAAATGGCATGGTTGGCGCGCAAGGATGGGCGGTAGGCCATTGGGCGTGCGTTGGGCTGTCCACGCTAACCTCTCAAGAGCTTTACCGCATGTGACTGGGCATGCCCACATGCTAAACTCACGCACAGGCACGCCGCGTGCCTCACTTGGTCGCGTGCCTGGCGTCTCCTGCAACTCTCCTCGCATGTGGTACGCACTTTGCCAAGTTATGTGACCAACACCACCATGCCATGTCCATCTTGCCGAACAACCTCTGACACTTAGCTAACAACCTCTATTGACCAGAAACTCATAATGCGACCATAACATTACTTTTACTTGAGAGCTTAATATCTTAAAATCCAAAACTCAAATGAAAATACTTTCGCTACAAAGTTACTCTAAATTATCTTAATCTCTTACCTCAAAATTTGAGAGCATAAATATAAGAAACAAGTTTTGTAGCTCTCTGTGAATGCACCTTACTCAGATTCATTCGAGAAATGACCTTCTCACCTTCTCTTGACCAAAAGGTCGACCTTCTTGTATCCAATTCGCATAGTAGCCCTCTCTCACAAACTAGACGCATCTTCAAGTCGTCAAATAATCTCTTTAGAGGTTCTTTTCTTTTCTTGGCCATTCAATGCTAACCTTTAACCGCCCAATGTGCCATCCTTTGACACTTAGCCAATTCTTTTTTTTAATTTTTCTTAACCTTAACTTAAACCTAAACTTTCATCTTTTCAAGATTTTTTAACTTCCTTATTCCCTTAAATCTCATTTTTTTCTTGTCCTAAATGAAACATAAAAACTTCCAAAGATGATAGAAATTTTGGAGTTTCACATTGCTAACCTCCAATTGCATACACATGACTTCGCATTGTTGGGGCAAATTGACTC
>JACWES010000335.1:8346-18756 GCA_025688845.1 Cucumis hystrix
TTAAGATGTTTAGAATGGACTGAGGGGATAAATTATTAGTTTCCTAGTGGATAGTTACCCTGCAGGTGTCCTTCGGGATCATCCCCTTTATGTGCATCCTTCGGGAGCACTAGACTGATATGTGCATCCTTCGAGAGCACTAGACTGTGACTGTGCAGGGTACACCATAGGATGCTAATAATTTATTGTTCCTCTAACGGGACCAGTAACGGGTTTCTTACTGAGTATATTAATACTCACCCTTTTTATGTTTAACTTTTCAGGCAAAGGTAACATGAGGGGCAGACCGACGAGGGACAAGAAGGACTCGTGAATTTTGCCATAGGGGTCTGTCTTTAAACTGCTTCTCGCTGACGGTTTGAAAAATATTTTGATTTAACTAAGTCTACAATAGTTAAATTTTTTTTGTACACAGCACATTGTAAATTTTGTATTTTGGAAATAGGGCCCGATTAAATTTTCCTTCGTTTTCTTACGGTTTCAACTGAATATTCTTATGTCTTTTGTCAACAAACGGTTTTGGGTCAAATTGACGACTTAGACGGTCAGTCCGAAAAGTCCGGGTCGTCACACTTACAGTACATGAACAAGATTATAAATACTTCAAAACTACAGAGAAGATTCTAGTGGATCTTTAACATGAATCAAAACAAATTTTTACACAATCTCCAAAGTGGTGAGACTCGTGCTGAGAACGTGTTATAAAATAAAGAACAATGAAACAATCAAAGAGAAGAATAGAGAAAGGAGGAAGAAGAAAGACAATTGAACTCAATTGTAGTGTGTCTTACAAAAGCACCACACACCTCTATTTATAGGACATGTCATGGTATGAGTTACACTATAGAATTTAATGAGATGAATGTTACAACATAGAATTGAGGGAGAGTTATAAGAAGATTGGTAACATATTGTAGGTTATATCCTCTACATAATTATATTTACAATAATTTAATTTTTTTATAAATGATTAAATTTATTGATTAAAAAAACAAATATACATTGGTTTATATTTTTACTTTAACATTTTTGTATTAAAACACTACAAGTAACATTGAAAATTAATTCAATTAATGATTAAGTAAGTTTAAAATAATTTAAAATATTAATAAACAAAGGTTTATATTATTAAATAATAATAAATATATATTATTTAAAATTTAAGCTAAATTATACAAAATAACACTCAACTTTGTACTTTGGGTCAAACATACCCTTCCAATTTCAAAAGTTTAAAAAATACTCTTTAGTGTTAAAAAAAAAGCTAAAATAGTAAGTTTGGTATGAAAAATTAGTAATGCTGCGGTCCAAGAATACTATTGAGCTTTCAAAAATTTCAACAATATCCTTAAACTTTAAGAAAAATAAAAATTAGCCCTTACTTTAATTCCTTATTTGTTATTTTGTGACGATATGCTAGTGATGAATAAGATATTTTGATATAAAAGTTGATAGTATAACACTATATCAGTCAATATAAAAGTTTTTAAATATTTCAAATTTGTCTTTTCATTTCATCATCTTTCTCTCTTCCTCTTCTACGGTTTTTTTTCTTTTCATCATCTTTTTCTCTTCTTCTTTTATTTTTTTTCAAACTGTTATTTGGTTCAAGGCCATGGACTAAATATAAATGATCTATTTTTTTAATTTTTTAAAATTGTTATTTGATTGTTTAAGATCGTGTGTCAAATATAAAAGATTCTAAAAAAAATCGTTGGGATATTAGATAGCCAAATCTAAGCAATCGTGTACCAAGTCAAATCTAAACAATCGTGTACCAAAGAATTTTAAAAAAAATTGTTTAGATTTGGGTAGCCAAATTTAAATGATCAAATCTAAAGATCTATGTATAAAAAAATTCTTGAAAAAAAATCGTTGAGATTTGGCTACCCAAATTTAAACGATAAAATCAAAACGATCGTGTACCAAAAGTTTTTGAAAAAAATCATTTAGATTTGGCTACCCAAATTTAAATGATCGTGTAACAAAGAATAACCAAATCTAAACGATTGGTTACCAAATATATTATGAGTGTTGGGTGCTAATTAATCAGGACATTTTTTTTTTAATTTTTCATTGTGGACCTGTAGGCTTTTTTCGTTTTCGATATTGTTCTATACATTGTAAATATTTTAGCGTTTGTTATATTTTTTAAGAGATTCCTTTATTTAATTCTCCTCTATTTTTTTTTGCTTACCAAATATATTATGTTCGTTGGGTGCTAATTAATCATGGGATAGTTTTGGTATTTTCCATTGTGGGCCTATGAGCATTTTCTGTTTTCTAAATTATTGTATACATTGTAAATATTTTACCGTTTGTTATATTTTGTAAGAAATTCCTTTATTTAATTCTCCTCATTTTTTTCTTTTTCTTTAGTCTTCACCATTTTTAAAATAAAAGGGTTGAATTATTAATAAAATTTCAAAACAATACTATAACTTCAAGAATTCGAGGTTATCTCGACGCAAGAAAACGCGTCGAATAAAAGACGTCGTAAGAGATGGGTTTTGCCGACGCCGTTGTAACAGCATTGACAAAAGGGGCAACAACGACGCAATACCATGACGACATCGTTGAAGGTCATTATTTAAAAATATTATTCTAACTTATAACTACGTCTTGCAAGCCCGTGTCGGCGATTCCCCCCTAACGGCAAAGTCATTGAGGATGGCATCGACAAAGCCCTAATATATTATTAAAATGGGTGATTTATCGCAACATCTATGGCGACGTGGTTGATGACAAACAACGTTTGATTGATTTGACAGGAAAATGTTGGCGTCATTAGTGGCAACGTCGGCATTAGGTGGCTTCTAACGATGCAGTCATTAGTGGCAACGTCGACATTAGGTGGCTTCTAACGATGCCATAAGTGGTTGCATCGTTAGAAGCCTAATCTCGTGACATTTTCGTTGTGTGTCGCGAGAACCACTGTTTCTTTTAGTTGTGTTCATTTGAACAGAGAAAGGCAGAGAGAAAAAACGAAGGAGGAAGAGAAGATGAAAGACAAAAGACGAAAGAGAGAGAGGGAGATTGAGTCGCTGCCGTAGCCATTGTCGTTGTCTGTAATCGTCTGTTGTCGCCCACCGACTTCCTACGGGTAAAAAATGTCATTTTGTATATGTATTGATGTATGTATATTGTGTGTTTAAGGTTTAGAAATTGTGTATTATTGTATGTATATGCATATTGTAAATTGTATATATGTCTAGGGTTTAGAGATTGTGTATTAATGTATGTATATTGTATGCTTAGGGTTTAGGGTTTGTATGTTTATAGTATATGTATATGTGTGTTATATATGTGTAAATTGTAAATTGTATATTGGAAGGTTGTATGTATGTGTATTATGTATTATATATATGTATATTGAAATTGAAATTGTTATTGTATATATGTTAATTTATTGGTAGATTGTTTAAATTAAAATTGTATATATATTGTATTTATGTTATAAATTATAAATTATAAATTGTATATCGTATGTAGTTTTATTATAAATAATTGTAAATTGAAATTGTATATGGGAAATTTTTAAAAATAGCAAATTTTACAAAATATTTACAATCTATAGCAAACTCTATCACTGATAGTCATTGATATGCTATAGTGATAGAATACTATCATTGATTTATCCAAAATTTTGCTATAGCTTGAAAAAATTTAATTTATTTTGGTATTTTAAAAAATGTCCCATTGTATATTGTATTTATGTTCATTATAAATTTTAATTTGAAATTGTTATTTGTATATATGTTTATTATAATTAAATTGTAAATTGAAATGGTTGTATATGTGAATAAGTTAAATTGAAATTGTATAGATTTATAATAATTAGTGAAATTGTGATTTTGATTGTTGTAAAGAGATTTAAATGTATTGAAATCGTTAGTTATTTAGAATTATCTTAGCCCTCAATTTATGATAATTTGTTCAAAGTGTTAGATTGCTACTAAAACCTTGTTAGTTGGTTAATTGGAAGTGTTAGATAGATTTTTTAGTTTAAACTTAGATATAATGAAAGTTCGAGTATTGGATACTTGTGAGGTGTGACTTATTCATGGAGGAAAATTAGCATTTGAGAGAAGGAAATGTAAGAATAATGTCACGTATTTATGTTCTAGGTCTTTATCGATGGACAAGAGTTGAATGAAACTTAGGAATAAGTTATCGGTTGAGAATAGTGAGGGAGTTTTCCAATTTCTAGCACTTGTCAAGTATCACGTTGATGAGTACATATTGATAAGGTGTCCATGCAAGAGATGTATGAACTCCAATTGGGACTCATTAGAGGGTGTGGAGGGACATTTATTAACGAATGGAATATGCCCCTCCTACACAGATTGGGTGTATCATGGAGAGCCAGTGAACTTATATAGAGCTATAGAAAGATTTGATGAAGGAACTAGTAGTGACCCTTTCCATGAAGGAACTAGCAGTGACCCATTCCATGAATCAAATAGTAGTAATCTGTTTCTTGAAGACAGTGAAATGTTGGGTATGTTGCATGATTTACAAGTAACGATTGAACAGGAACAAGAAACGTAGAGAGAAGTTTGGAGAATGACATGTCGTTAAATAGTGATATAGAAGAGGAGACAACAAATATATTTCATGAATTATTAAACCAAGCACATCGTGAGCTATACCCCAGTTGTTAGAATTTTCATATTTTAACTTTTTGGTTACGATGATACATGTGAAAGTTCTTAATGGTTGGAGCAACAAATCCTTCGACATGATGTTAGAGATAATAAGACATGCGTTTCAATGTGTGGTACTAATGTCCCTAACTCATTATATGAGGCGAAACAAGAATTACGTGACTTGGGCTTGGGATATGTGACTATTCATGCCTGTAAGTACGATCGTGTATTGTACTGGAAGGAATTTGCTGATTTGCAACACTGTTTGGTTTGCGATGAGTCTTGGTACAAGTTCGTCCTAATAGAGGAAAATAATTATGCACAAGGTATTGTGGTACTTTCTGTTGATACAGAGATTATAGAGATTGTTTGTATCGCAAGAGGAATAGTCTAAAATGAGATGACATAAAGATAAATGAGTCGAAATGGAGGACGTGTTGAGACATCCAGCTGATGTAGAGGGATTGAAGCATTTTGATTCTGAATTTCCTGAGTTCGCTTTAGATCCACGAAATGTTCGTTTAGGATTAGCTTCTGATGGGTTCAATCCGTTTAGGTATATACCCCTATGGTATATGGCATGTGGTGTTAATTCCTTACAACTTGCCACCTTGGAAATGCATGAAAGAGTCCAACTTCTTCATGTCATTACTAATACCCAATCCAAGGTCTCCTAGTAGAAAAATTGATGTTTATCTCCAACCATTGCTTGAGGAACTGAAAGAGTTATGGAGTCTTAGTGTTCGTACATATGATTCTCTTACCTGTCAGTTTTTTCAGTTGTACGCAGCTTTGTTGTGGACGATTAATGACTTTTTGACGTATGGTGACCTATCTGGATGTAATACGAAAGGGTATCAGACATGCCCTATATGCATGGAAGATAAATCGTCATTCAAGATAAAAGGAAAGATAGCTTACATGGGACATCGATGTTATCTTCCAGATAATCATGTTTGGCGTAGAAGTAAGCTACATAATGGAAGTGTAGAGAGTAGGTCTCCTCTAGTTGTACTGAATGGGCATGATATCTTGGAACAAGTGAATTTCTTGGAGTTTCCAGTGATGAGTAAACATCCATCACTGAAAGAAAAAAAAAAAAAAAAAAAAAAAGAGCTCTGAATTGGACGAAGAGAAGTATCGTTTTCGAACTCTCATATTGGCCAATTCTACTATTACGTCATATATTGGATGTAATGCATATTGTAAAGAACGTTTGTGACAACTTGGTCGGTACATTAGTGAATATAGAAGAAAAAACGTAGGATACTACGAATGCTCAATTGGATCTTCAAGATTTGAAAATAAGAAAGGATTTACACTTGATAAAAGTCGATAACAGATTGGTGAAGCCTAATGCAAGTTCTACGTTCACTAGCAGCAAACAAGTTGCAGTTTGTAAATACCTGAAATTATTTAAGGTTCCTAATGGATTCGTTCTAATATTTCACGATGTGTGAATGATAGAGACGAGAAGATATTAGGTCTTAAGACCCATGACTGTCACGTTTTGCTTTATCGACTTTTACTTAACTGTGTTCGAGCATACTTACCGAAGAATGTGTACACCGCTATTACTAAATTGTGTAGTTTCTTTCGTGACTTGTGCACAAGGACGATAAGAGTAAGTGATTTGGACCAATAACAACCAGATATCATTATCATACTTTGCAAATTGGAAAGAATATTTTCACCTGCCATTTTTAGTGTAATTGTACACCATGTTGTTCACTTACCATATGAAACAAAAGTCACTAGTCCGGTTCATTATAGTTGGATGTATCTCATTGAGAGGAGTCTATGCACGTTGAAGTAGTATGTTCGAACAAAGCACGTCCTGAGGAGTCTATTCTCGAAGCATATGTGATGAATGAATCAATTACTTTATGTTCAAGATATCTAAGTGGGATTGAAGCTTGTTTTACTCGAGGTAAATGAAATGATGATAGCCTTCTCGAAGACGAGGTAGTTGGTCAGTTTGAATTGTTCATGTAGAAAGTACGACCATTAGGCACGAGAAGTTCTCGATCTTTATCACAAGAAGAGAAACGTCAGATACATTGGTACATCTTGAACAATGTAGATGAAATTATAGAGTACTGCAAGTACGTACTTTAATTTCAACTCCATACTTCACTATGTATTGTTTAAATCGGTTTTTGTTAAGTCATAGTCGTCACAAATACTCACCACTATGAACTTTAGGAAACACTTGTGGTTGAAACGTCTTGAGGCAAACAACAAACTCGATTTATTCAAAAGACATCAACGGGCATTTCCTGATTGGTTCAGAGATCAAGTATATAAAGTACATAAATACATTTTGAATTGAATAGAGGCATATTCCAGACTTATATGTTCATTATCAAACCAATTTCAAGTCATCAAAACGCGTTTAAGGGAAAACCTTTATGATAATTTCTTCTCACTTGCAATGGGACCTTCACTTGACGTTCGATTGTACAATGGATGCATCGTGGGTAGGATATAATTTTACACGATCAATCATGATTTTTGATGCAAATCACAAAATAGTGGAGTCATGGTAGTCAGTGGAAGGGCGGAGAACAATTTTTACAGTGTATTAGATGAAGTTCTTTCTGTTTAATATCTGATGGGACGCCGTATTTGGCTATTTAAGTGTAGATGGTTTGACACGAACAAGAATAAAAACCATAAGACACACGTCGAATTAAAGTACAAATCAATCCACTAATCTCATTTTTAGTTTTCTGAGAAACCAGTCATTCTCGCAATTTAGACATATCAAGTCTTTTACATTGACGACCCAAAAAATGGTGTCAATTGGAATGTTGTTCAGGTGATCCAAAATAAACGTATATGGGACATACCCAAGGTGGAAGATGTCTAGGATCGACAACTTAATGTACTTGAAGTCCTTGTTGGCCATTGTGTGGATAATCACATTGAGGATGACACCCTATGCAGACGCGACGTTAACCTTACAATCGTGGATGAACCGATTGTGCGTCATGTCGTTGAGGACTTCATTAACTATGATGACGAATAATTATCTATTCAAAGCGAATCAACTGATGACGAATAATAACAATGATGAATCACGTACTGACATATATTTCGTTTTTTAGATAATAAGTTTCAACACTACAAGAAAGGAGGGCTCTCCCGACGCATAAAATCGTCAAGAGATATATGAAATGCGTCGAAAAATCCTTTCCCGACGCATGACATGCATCGGGGCAAATATGTCGGAAGAGGAATTTTCTACGTACAACTTGTTGTGCGTCGAAAATTCCTAAACATCTTTTGACTTTGTATGAACGTCGAAGGATGCTGTCAATATGGCATCAAGAGATGTCGCGGAACTCCCGACGCACATGTAAGGAACTCCTATATATATTTTTTTTAAAAAAATACCTTCCATTAATTCCTAAATTTAAATCGAAATTCAAACTCAACTTCAATCTCAATTTCAACACTTCAATCTAAACTTCAACACTTCAATCTCAACATTCAACACTTCAATCTCAACTTCAACACTTAAAATTCAAATTCCTAAAACCTACAACTAATTCAAAATCCTAACAACAGTTCAAATTCAATTTCAATACTGAAACCTACAACTAATTCAAAATCCTAACAACACTTCAAATTCAATTTCAATACTAGAACCTACAACTAATTTAAAATCTAAATACTAAAACTAATTTGAAACCTAAAATCTAAAACCTAAAACTAATTTGAAATCTAAATACTAAAACTAATTAACTAAAACAAAATAATAACTAAACTAAACCACTTACCGACGATGATGGCAACGGAGACAACAATGACGATGGCGATGGTAACCGGGACAACAACGGCGATGAATGCCTCTTCTTCTTGATCTCCCTCTCGGTCTCCCTCGGCCTCTCTCCGTCTCTCAATTTTCTTTCTCTTTTCTGTTTTCATTCTGTAAAGAATGGAGTTAAAAAAGACGGAGATTAGTGACACATCGGGAATCTCTAAACCTATTCCCGACGTTGCTGACACCATGTTGGAGGAAGGCGTAACGTACAATTAATGATTTTCCCTTCCTCCGACGCAACACTGTAGACATCGGAAATAGGTGCACAGTTCCCAACGCACCTGGCACCACGTCGGAGGAAGGCCAAATGATACAATTAATTGTCCACCCTCTTCCGATGCTACAATTTCCACGTTGGGAATAGTGGCTTATTTTTCGACGTACCTTACACCTCTTCGGAGGAACCCTAAACCCATTACAGCCAGTTTCGACGCTAATGTGTCTGCTTCTGGAGAAATAACTTCCCCCGACGTGCACCAAGCTGCGTCGGGAAACACTGGCTTCTACCGACGTCATGTTTCCTGACGAGTTTTCCTGCGTCGGGAAACTCGCGATTTCTTGTAGTGCAAGTACTCTCATACGTTTAATTAATTTTGGTTTATTGTCATCAAGTATTACTATGGCTAAATTTCCTCTCTGTGTAGATGAGAGCGACTATCTTTTTGACTTTAATACATCAAAGTTTAATAACGTAGGAGTTTCGTCATCGGTGAGCGACACATCAGGTTAGTTACCGTTACATAACTGATTAGTTGCATGAGTGTGGAGCTTAGTTTATGAATTTTATCTGTTTTTGTAGAGGAGTCGGTAACAGCTCGCATTCCTAGGAGACGTGAGCACTCGAGAAACGTCAAGTTGGAAAGGTCACCGTATTGATCGCTCCAGGACAGGATAATCCGATCTCCCCATACACCATTCGCTTTAGCTGTACCATCGGCATGGTAAGGCAGGATACTTTTCCAGTTCTCTTTCATAAGTGGACTGACGTTATGGCAGGTTATATCGAGTTCGTTAAGGGCTCTTTATACGTAAGTTTTACAATTACGTGTAGGTATATGTTCATTATACCTTCCGTGTATATATATAGAATTCTAATACATATGTACTTTTAATTTGTAACAATTTTTTGACCTGGATTTCACAGATCCAACTCTTAATCGATTCATTGAGCATCAGATGCTCACCACCTGGAAGGAGTTTAGGGGGCAGAACCATTGCCATTTCAATAAGTTCAGTGAAATTATGCAACCACTACCTAGATTGAAGAATCGTGTGGAAGATTGACACTTTCTATGCAACCACTACCTTACCTGATAATTTCAGGTGATTTAGAAATTATTAATGTATTCAAACGATTTCATTTTTTTTATGTAACATTTTAATATTTTTTGCATGTAGGAGCAATCATCAATGAATAGGGTTGTTAGAGCGAAGCAGCCATATAGTCACAATAGCGGTACCAAGTTGTGACGACCCAGACTTTTCTGACTGACCGTCTAAGTCGTCAATTTGACACAAAACCGTTTGTTGACGAAAGACATAGTAACTTTAATTGAAACCATATGAAATCGAAGAAAACATTTAATTGGGCCCTATTTCAAAATATGAACTTTTAAGGTACTGTTTACAAAACTTTAACTATTTGTAAATTCAGTTCAACAAAACGTTTATAAAAAATCGTCAGCGGAAGCAGTTTAAAGGACAATCTTCTATGGCCATTCACGAGTCCTTCTTGTCCCTCGTCGGTCTGCCCCTCGTGTTACCTTTGCCTGAAAAGTTAAACATAAAAAGGGTGAGTATTAATATACTCAGTAAGGGACCCACTACTGGTCCCGTTCGGGGAAAAATAAATTATTAGTATCCTATGGTGTACCCTGCACAGTCACAGTCTAGTGCTCCCGAAGGATGCACATATCAGTCTAGTGCTCCCGA
>JACWES010000336.1:0-11719 GCA_025688845.1 Cucumis hystrix
CTTAAATAGTAATAACCTCAACCTTCTAGTAAAGTTGGGTTTTTACAGTTGGTATCAGAGCGCAGTTTTAGGTTCTGTAGACTGACTTACGATGTAAGTCGATGATTTTATCCCTATGGTCATTACGGTCCTTCGTCACTCGCCAGGTACGTATTAAGATATAGTTTAAGATTGTGCATATGACCTTGCCTGAATTAAACTAGATAAGTAAGTAAGCATGTTATGAATGAATTCGTAGTAAAAAATACTTTTAATGGTGGAATTTAGGAAAAATACCACCACGTAGAGGCGTTCGTAGAGGTGGTAGAGGAGGCAGAGGAGCTGGGCGTAGCCAGGCTGAGGGACAACCTGAAGGACAAACTGGAGGACAAAGCGGGGGACAGTCATCTGCACAAGCTGTCGACCCTAATGCACCTGTCACTCAAGCAGATCTTGCTGCCATGGAGCAAAGGTATAGGGACCTATTGTTGGAAGTGATGGCACAGCGACAGCCGGCTCCACAGACCCAGACAGCCCCTATTCAGGCACCGACTGTAGGTGTTCAGATACCAGCCACAGGAGTTCAGGCCCCAGTTGTAGCCCAACACTTACCAGACATGCTTTCAGCCGAAGCCAAGCACCTGAGGGACTTCAGGAAGTATAACCCTCAAACTTTTGATGGATCATTAGCAGACCCCACCAAGGCGCAAATGTGGTTGAGTTCAATGGAGACCATCTTTTGGTATATGAAGTGCCCCAATGACCAGAAGGTGCAGTGCGCTGTGTACTTACTGATTGACCGAGGCAGAGGCTGGTGGGAGTCCACAGAAAGGATGTTAGGTGGAGATGTAAGTAAGATCACCTGGGAGCAGTTCAAGGAGAACTTTTATGCCAAATTCTTCTCCGCCACGGTAAGAGAGGCCAAGTGCCAGGAGTTCCTAAAACTAGAGCAGGGCAACATGACCGTGGAAGAGTATGATCAAGAGTTCGATGCGTTATCCCGGTTTGCACCTGATTTAGTTAGAACCGAGGCTGAGAGAGCTGACAAGTTCGTCAGAGGTCTCAAGTCAGAGATTCAGGGTTTCGTTCGCGTCCTTAGACCAACCACCCAGGCCGATGCGCTGTGCATGGCAGTAGACCTGAGCTTGTATGAGAGGACGGTGTTGTCCAAGGCTGCAGAGAAGGGACCAACGTCAGGATAGAAACGGAAGTCTGAGCAGCAACCTATAGCAGTACCACACAAGAATTTGAGATCAGATGGGTTGTTCCACCGGCACCGACAGCAAGCGACTCAGGCAGGCCAAACCTTGAGGGTATTACCCATGTGTCCAAATTGTGGAAGACATCACTCGGGTCGTTGCCTAGCGGGGAGTGGAGTATGTTACAGGTGCAGACAACCTGGGCATCTAGCTGATAAGTGCCCTCAGAAATCATACGGTGTTGGAAACCAAACTTCCCCAACCCGTCAGGGGAGAGTTTTTGCCACTAATAGGCAAGAGGCTGAGAAAGCTGGCACAGTGGTGACAGGTACACTCCCAATCTTGGGACACCTTGCTTTAGTATTATTTGACTCGGGGTCCTCTCATTCTTTTATATCCTCAGTATTTGTACAACATGTGAATCTAGAAGTAGAACCCTTGAGTTACCTGTTGTCCGTTTCTACTCCATCTGGAGAAATTTTATTGTCTAGTGAAAAGATAGCATGTCAGATAGAGGTAGCAAAGCATGTTTTAGATGTAACTTTATTAGTATTGGACATGCGAGATTTTGATGTAATATTAGGTATGGATTGGCTATCTGCTAACCATGCAAGCATAGATTGTTTTCGCAAGGAGGTAGTTTTTAACCCTCCCGAGGCAACTAGTTTTAAGTATAAAGGGGCTGGGACTGTGGTCCTACCCAAAGTTATCTCAGCCATGAAGGCTAGGAAGCTGCTCGATCAGGGTACTTGGAGTATTTTGGCTAGTGTTGTGGACACCAGAGGGCCTAAAGTATCTTTATCATCCGAGCCAGTGGTAAGGAAATATCCCGATGTTTTTCCAGAGGAGCTTCCAGGACTTCCGCCCCGCCGAGAGGTTGATTTCGCCATAGAGCTCGAACCGGGTACCGGTCCCATCTCAAGAGCCCCATACAGAATGGCACCAGCGGAACTGAAAGAGCTGAAGGTCCAGTTGCAGGAGCTGCTGGACAAAGGTTTTATTCAACCTAGTGTGTCACCTTGGGGAGCACCAGTGTTGTTTGTGAAGAAGAAAGATGGGTCGATGCGTCTTTGCATCGACTATAGAGAGCTTAATAAGGTGACAGTCAAGAACAAATATCCATTGCCCAGAATTGAGGACCTATTTGATCAGCTGCAGGGGGCCACTGTGTTCTCTAAGATCGATTTACGTTCGGGATATCACCAGATGAGGATTAGGGACAATGATATATCTAAGACGGCCTTTCGTTCTCAATATGGACATTATGAGTTTATTGTAATGTTCTTTGGCTTAACAAATGCTCCTGCTGCTTTTATGGAATTAATGAACAGGGTGTTTAAGGATTTCTTAGACATTTTTGTGATAATTTTTATTGATGACATCTTAGTTTACTCCAAGACAGAGGCTGAGCATGAGGAGCATTTGCATCAGGTGTTGGAGACCCTTCGAGCCAATAAGCTGTATGCCAAGTTTTCTAAGTGCAAGTTCTGGCTGAAGCAGGTGTCTTTCCTTGGACATGTAGTATCCAGTGAGGGAGTTTCTGTGGACCCAGCGAAGATCGACGCCGTTACCAATTGGCCTCGACCTTCTACAGTTAGTGAAGTTCAAAGTTTTCTGGGTTTAGCGGGATATTACAGGAGGTTTGTGGAAGGATTCTCTCGTATAGCTAGTCCTTTGACCCAACTAACCAGAAAGGGAACTCCTTTTGTCTGGAGTCCAGCGTGTGAGAGCAGTTTCCAAGATCTCAAGCAGAAACTCGTTAGTGCACCGGTCCTTACAGTACCAGATGGATCTGGAAATTATGTGATATACAGTGATGCCTCTAAGAAAGGATTGGGTTGTGTTTTGATGCAGCAGGGTAGGGTGGTTGCTTATGCTTCCCGTCAGTTGAAGAATCATGAGCAAAACTACCATACACATGATTTAGAGTTGGCAGCAGTAGTTTTTGCACTGAAGATTTGGAGGCACTATTTATACGGTGAGAAGATTCAGATCTTCACTGACCATAAGAGCTTGAAGTACTTCTTCACCCAGAAGGAGTTGAATATGAGGCAGCGAAGATGGCTCGAATTGGTTAAAGACTATGACTGTGAGATTTTATACCACCCAGGTAAGGCGAATGTGGTAGCCGATGCTCTTAGCAGAAAGGTATCACATTCTGCTGCACTCATTACTAGGCAAGTTCATTTGCATAGAGACCTTGAGAGAGCTGAGATTGCAGTTTCAGTAGGGGAAGTTACCTCGCAGTTAGCTCAGTTGTCAGTACAGCCAACTTTGAGGCAGAGAATTATTATCTGCCAGCTTACTGACCCTTATTTGGTGGATAAGTGCCGCTTAGTAGAAGCAGGGCAAGTCGAGGAGTTCTCTATATCTACTGATGAGGAACTTATGTTTGACAAACGGTTATGTGTGCCAGCAGACAGCGTAATTAAGACCGAGTTGTTGACCGAGGCCCATAGTTCTCCATTTTCTATGCATCTAGGCAGTACAAAGATGTACCAGGATTTGAAGCGAGTTTACTGGTGGAGGAATATGAAGAGAGAGGTGGCAGATTTTGTTAGTAAATGTCTGGTATGCCAGCAGGTGAAGGCACCAAGACAGAAGCCAGCAGGTTTGTTACAACCCTTGGGTGTGCCAGAGTGGAAGTGGGAGAACATATCTATGGACTTCATTTCTAGACTGCCTAGAACCCTGAAGGGTTATACAGTGATATAGGTTGTTGTAGACAGGCTCACGAAATCAGCGCATTTCATTCCTAGAAAGTCCACTTATACGGCCAGTAAGTGGGCACAATTGTATATGACGAAAGTAGTAAGGTTGCATGGGGTACCAGTATCCATAGTTTCCGACAGAGATGCCTGTTTTACCTCCAAGTTCTGGAAGGGACTTCAGGCTGCCATGGGCACGAGATTGGACTTCAGTACAGCTTTTCATCCTCAAACTGATGGTCAGACAGAGCGTTTGAATCAAATTTTGGAGGATATGCTGCCAGCTTGTGTGTTGGACTTCTCAGGGAGTTGGGACTCTCATTTGCACTTAATGGAGTTCGCCTACAACAATAGCTACTAGGCTACTATTGGCATGGCACCGTTTGAAGCATTGTATTGTAAGAGTTGTAGATCCCCCACATGTTGGGGTGAAGTCGGTGAGCAGCGGATGTTAGGTCCTGAAATAGTTCAGACCACCAACGAAGCCATACAGAAGATTAGAGCTCCCATGTTGACAGCACAAAGCAGACAGAAGAGTTATGCTGATGAACGACGTAGGGATCTTGAGTTTGACGTGGGGGACATGGTTTTTCTGAAGGTAGCACCTATGAAGGGTGTTCTGAGATTTGAGAAGAAGGGGAAGTTGAGTCCACGTTTTGTAGGGCCATTTGAGATTCTGGAGAGGATTGGCCCCGTAGCGTATCGTTTGGCGTTGCCTCCGTTATTGTCGGCAGTTCACGATGTGTTCCATGTCTCCATGCTGAGGAAGTATGTAACAGATCCCTCACATATAGTTGATTATGAGCCATTGCAAATTAATGAGAACTTGAGCTATGAGGAGCAGCCAGTTGAGATTTTGGCAAGGGAGGTTAAACTGCTTCGTAGCAGAGGAATTGCTTTGGTTAAGGTTCTATGGCGAAACCACGAGGTTGAGGAAGCTACTTGGGAGAGAGAGGACGACATGAGAACTCATTATCCTGAGTTATTTGAGGATTAAAAAAAAAAAAACTTTCAAGGACGAAAGATCCTCAAAGGAGGGAATATTGTAACACCCAAAAAAAAAAAAANTTGGATAGGTTTGGTTTCTTAAATTAAACAGTAGGTGATAGTTGACAAAATTATTAATGTTAATTTTGTTATGATAGGACTGAGTATTGAGGGGAATTGACTGTCAACAGTGAATTATTTTAGCTTTTTCCCCTTTTTGTTTGAGATGCAGTACTACTAGTGCATGATGCGATTATATGTATTCTGAGATTATGTGTATTGAGCTGAGATGTTGATTTTATGATGAGCATGTATAGCCTATAGTGTTCTGTTGGTCTGCTGGTTAGAGTCGTACCACGAGGGGTCCATCAAGGTCCTCCCCTATATATGTTGAGTATTATTGAGATGTGATTCGACGGGATCACTTACAGCCCGACTCTCCTTTAGGGTGATTCCTTCGGATTCACCGAGAGCCCAGTTCAGTCCCGGTGGGACTACTGGATAGTGTGCATTCGGGAGCACCATAGAGCGTGGTACTTTATTACAGGACTCTAACAAAGAGATTAACAACACATAGGGAGACTAAGTATGGGTCTCTTACTGAGTATAATTTTATACTCACTCTTTTAAATGTTTAATTTTCAGGTAAGGATAAAGGCAAGGGCAATCTGGCGAATGACAAGAAGTGACCGTGGTTCGCCATAGGGAATAGCTCAGTTTTTCCGCGTTTATGTTTCAGTAACCATAATTTTTTTTGAATTTCAGAACTTTGACATATTTATTTTAATGTGTTTCTTTTATTTTATGGGCCCAAAATTAGTATTTCGTTTTACCACTTTAATTACTCAATTATTTTCGAATTATTTAAATTTTTCTCAACTTATAAATTAATTTTCCTTTTAAAAAAAAAACTATATTTATTTAAATAGTAATAACCTCAACCTTCTAGTAAAGTTGGGTTCTTACAGTTGGTATCAGAGCCCAGTTTTAGGTTCTGTAGACTGACTTACGATGTAAGTCGATGATTTTATCCCTATGGTCATTACGGTCCTTCGTCACTCGCCAGGTACGTATTAAGATATAGTTTAAGATTGTGCATATGACCTTGCCTGAATTAAACTAGATAAGTAAGTAAGCATGTTATGAATGAATTCGTAGTAAAATACTTTTAATGGTGGAATTTAGGAAAAATGCCACCACGTAGAGGCGTTCGTAGAGGTTGTAGAGGAGGCAGAGGAGCTGGGCGTAGCCAGCCTGAGGGACAACCTGAAGGACAAACTGGAGGACAAAGCGGGGGACAGTCATCTGCACAAGCTGTCGACCCTAATGCACCTGTCACTCAAGCAGATCTTGCTGCCATGGAGCAAAGGTATAGGGACCTATTGTTGGAAGTGATGGCACAGCGACAGCCGGCTCCACAGACCCAGACAGCCCCTATTCAGGCACCGACTGTAGGTGTTCAGATACCAGCCACAGAAGTTCAGGCCCCAGTTGTAGCCCAACACTTACCAGACATGCTTTCAGCCGAAGCCAAGCACCTGAGGGACTTCAAGAAGTATAACCCTCAAACTTTTGATGGATCTTTAGCAGACCCCACCAAGGCGCAAATGTGGTTGAGTTCAGTGGAGACCATTTTTCGGTATATGAAGTGCCCCAATGACCAGAAGGTGCAGTGCGCTGTGTACTTACTAATTGACCGAGGCAGAGGCTGGTGGGAGTCCACAGAAAGGATGTTAGGTGGAGATGTAAGTAAGATCACCTGGGAGCAGTTCAAGGAGAACTTTTATGCCAAATTCTTCTCCGCCACGGTAAGAGAGGCCAAGTGCCAGGAGTTCCTAAAACTAGAGCAGGGCAACATGACCGTGGAAGAGTATGATCAAGAGTTCGATGCGTTATCCCGGTTTGCACCTGATTTAGTTAGAACCGAGGCTGAGAGAGCTGACAAGTTCGTCAGAGGTCTCAAGTCAGAGATTCAGGGTTTCGTTCGCTTCCTTAGACCCACCACCCAGGCCGATGCGCTGCGCATGGCGGTAGACCTGAGTTTGCATGAGAGGACGGTGTTGGCCAAGGCTGCAGAGAAGGGACCAACGTCAGGACAGAAACGGAAGTCTGAGCAGCAACCTATAGCAGCACCACACAAGAGTTCGAGATCAGATGGGTTGTTCCACCGGCACCGACAGCAAGCGACTCAGGCAGGCCAAACCTTGAGGGTATTACCCATGTGTCCAAATTGTGGAAGACATCACTCGGGTCGTTGCCTAGCGGGGAGTGGAGTATGTTACAGGTGCAGACAACCTGAGCATCTAGCTGATAAGTGCCCTCAGAAATCATACGGTGTTGGAAGCCAAACTTCCCCAACCCGTCAGGGGAGAGTTTTTGCCACTAATAGGCAAGAGGCCGAGAAAGCTGGCACAGTGGTGACAGGTACACTCCCAATCTTGGGACACCTTGCTTTAGTATTATTTGACTCGGGGTCCTCTCATTCTTTTATATCCTCAGTATTTGTACAGCATGTGAATCTAGAAGTAGAACCCTTGAGTTACCTGTTGTCCGTTTCTACTCCATCTGGAGAAATTTTATTGTCGAGTGAAAAGATAAAAGCATGTCAGATAGAGGTAGCAAAGCATGTTTTAGATGTAACTTTATTAGTATTGGACATGCGAGATTTTGATGTAATATTAGGCATGGATTGGCTATCTGCTAACCATGCAAGCATAGATTGTTTTCGCAAGGAGGTAGTTTTTAACCCTCCCGAGGCAACTAGTTTTAAGTATAAAGGGGCTGGGACTGTGATCCTACACAAAGTTATCTCAGCCATGAAGGCTAGGAAGCTGCTCGATCAGGGTACTTGGAGTATTTTGGCTAGTGTTGTGGACACTAGAGAGCCTAAAGTATCTTTGTCATCCGAGCCAGTGGTAAGGGAATATCCCGATGTTTTTCCAGAGGAGCTTCCAGGACTTCCGCCCCGCCGAGAGGTTGATTTCGCCATAGAGCTCGAACCAGGTACTGGTCCCATATCGAGAGCCCCATACAGAATGGCACCAGCGGAACTGAAGGAGCAGAAGGTCCAATTGCAGGAGCTACTGGACAAGGGTTTTATTCGACCTAGTGTGTCACCTTGAGGAGCACCAGTGTTGTTTGTGAAGAAGAAAGATGGGTCGATGCGCCTTTGCATTGACTATAGAGAGCTGAATAAGGTGACAGTCAAAAACAAATATCCATTGCCCAGAATTGAGGACCTATTTGATCAGCTGCAGGGGGCCACTGTGTTCTCTAAGATCGATTTACGTTCGGGATATCACCAGATGAGGATTAGGGACAATGATATATCTAAGACGGCCTTTCGTTCTCGATATGGACATTATGAGTTTATTGTAATGTCCTTTGGCTTAACAAATGCTCCTGCTGCTTTTATGGAATTAATGAACAGGGTGTTTAAGGATTTCTTGGACATTTTTGTGATAGTTTTTATTGATGACATCTTAGTTTACTCCAAGACAGAGGCTGAGCATGAGAAGCATTTGCATCAGGTGTTGGAGACCCTTCGAGCCAATAAGCTGTATGCCAAGTTTTCTAAGTGCGAGTTCTGGCTGAAGCAGGTGTCTTTCCTTGGACATGTAGTATCCAGTGAAGGAGTTTCTATGGACCCAGCGAAGATCGACGCCGTTACCAATTGGCCTCGACCTTCTACAGTTAGTGAAGTTCGAAGTTTTCTGGGTTTAGCGGGATATTACAGGAGGTTTGTGGAAGGATTCTCTCGTATAGCTAGTCCTTTGACCCAACTAACCAGAAAGGGAACTCCTTTTGTCTAGAGTCCAACGTGTGAGAGTAGTTTCCAAGATCTCAAGCAGAAACTCGTTAGTGCACCGGTCCTTACAGTACCAGATGGATCTGGAAATTATGTGATATACAGTGATGCCTCTAAGAAAGGATTGGGTTGTGTTTTGATGCAGTAGGGTAGGGTGGTTGCTTATGCTTCCCGTCAGTTGAAGAATCATGAGCAAAACTACCCTACACATGATTTAGAGTTGGCAGCAGTAGTTTTTGCACTGAAGATTTGGAGGCACTATTTATACGGTGAGAAGATTCAGATCTTCACTGACCATAAGAGCTTGAAGTACTTCTTCACTCAGAAGGAGTTGAATATGAGGCAGCGAAGGTGGCTCGAGTTGGTTAAAGACTATGACTGTGAGATTTTATACCACCCAGGTAAGGCGAATGTGGTAACCGATGCTCTTAGCAGAAAGGTATCACATTCTGCAGCACTCATTACTAGGCAGGTTCATTTGCATAGAGACCTTGAGAGAGCTGAGATTGCAGTTTCAGTAGGGGAAGTTACCTCGCAGTTAGCTCAGTTGTCAGTACAGCCAACTTTGAGACAGAGAATTATTATCGGCCAACTTACTGACCCTTATTTGGTGGATAAGCGCCGCTTAGTAGAAGCAGGGCAAGTCGAGGAGTTTTCTATATCTATAGATGAGGGACTCATGTTTGACAAACGGTTATGTGTGCCAGCGGACAGCGTAGTTAAGACCGAGTTGTTGACCGAGGCCCATAGTTCTCCATTTTCAATGCATCCAGGCAGTACAAAGATGTACCAGGATTTGAAGCGAGTTTACTGGTGGAGAAATATGAAGAGAGAGGTGGCAGATTTTGTTAGTAAATGTCTGGTATGCCAGCAGGTGAAGGCACCAAGACAAAAGCCAGCAGGTTTGTTACAACCTTTGAGTGTGCCAGAGTGGAAGTGGGAGAATATATCTATGGACTTCATTTCTGGACTGCCTAGAATCTTGAAGGGTTATACAGTGATATGGGTTGTTGTAGACTTGCTCACGAAATCAGCACATTTCGTTCCAGGAAAGTCCACTTATACGGCCAGTAAGTGGGCACAATTGTATATGACGGAAGTAGTAAGGTTGCATGGGATACCAGTATCCATAGTTTCCGACAGAGATGCCCGTTTTACCTTCAAGTTCTGGAAGGGACTTCAGGCTGCCATGGGCACGAGATTGGACTTCAGTACAGCTTTTCATCCTCAAACTGATGGTCAGACAGAGCGTTTGAATCAAAATCTGGAGGATATGCTGCGAGCTTGTGTGTTGGAGTTCTCAGGAAGTTGGGACTCCCATTTGCACTTAATGGAGTTCGCCTACAACAATAGCTACCAAACTACTATTGGCATGGCGCCGTTTGAAGCATTGTATGGTAAGAGTTGTAGATCCCCCACATGTTGGGGTGAAGTCGGTGAGCAGCGGATGTTAGGTCCTGAAATAGTTCAGACCACCAACGAAGCCATACAGAAGATTAGAGCTCGCGTGTTGACAGCACAAAGCAGACAGAAGAGTTATGCTGATGAACGACGTGGGGATCTTGAGTTTGACGTGGGGGACATGGTTTTTATGAAGGTAGCACCTATGAAGGGTGTTCTGAGATTTGAGAAGAAGGGGAAGTTGAGTCCACATTTTGTAGGGCCATTTGAGATTCTTGAGAGGATTGGCCCCGTAGCTTATCGTTTAGTGTTGCCTCCGTTATTGTCAGCAGTTCACGATGTGTTCCATGTCTCCATGCTGAGAAAGTATGTAGCAGATCCCTCACATATAGTTGATTATGAGTCATTGCAAATTAATGAGAACTTGAGCTATGAGGAGCAGCCAGTTGAGATTTTGGCAAGGGAGGTTAAACTGCTTCGTAACAGAGGAATTGCCTTGGTTAAGGTTCTATGGCGAAACCACGAGGTTGAGGAAGCTACTTGGGAGAGAGAGGACGACATGAGAACTCATTATCCTGAGTTATTTGAGGAAAAAAAAAAAACTTTCGAGGACGAAAGATCCTCAAAGGAGGGAATATTGTAACACCCAAAAAAAAAAATTAAGTTAATTTTGTTATCATTTTAATTTTTGGGTGTTATTTTATGAAATGGTTTTGGTTTGTGGAGATTAAGTATTTTGGAAAGATGTGGGTTTAATGGTTGAAAATTTAGAAATTATATTATTATTATTATAATTATTAAGGAAAAATATAAAATAGGTGAGATAAGGGTTATTAATGAAGAGAGAGGAAAATTAATTGGGAATAGGAAGAGATGAAGGAAAAGAGGAGTTATTTGGGGGAAAGTAAATAATAATAATAATAATGGTATTAATGTTATTGTTATTATTAGTATTTTATATGTTTAAATACACCCTCGGGATGTGTGCCATACTATTCATCTTCTTCCTCACAAGAAAAAAAAACCCTAGCCGCCGCACGACTGAAGCAGCCGCTGCTCGACGACGGTCACCGGACGAAGCCGCACGCCTCCCTCGCGTCTCACTCGGCCAGCCGCACGCCTCCAGCCGAACGCGCCCGCCTTCTTCGAGTCGCAGCCGCACGCGCCCGCCTTCTTCGAGTCGCAGCCGCACGAGTTCAGCAGCAGTCGCGCGCGCCCGCCTTCTCCGAGTCGCAATCGCACGCGTTCAGCCGCAGCCGCGCGCGTCAGTCTTCTCCGAGTCGCAAGCCGCAGCCGCATGCGTGGGTTCTTCTCCAGCCGCACGCGTTGTCTCCAGCCGAATGCATTCTTCTCCTCAACAAGCCGCGCGCCCGAGCCGACTGTCCTGCTGAGCCATTCCTTGTTTGGAGCCAATTGGGGTGAGTTTGTATGGGTTTGGTACACCCAATTAAATATTTTTATCTTAAATGTGATGGTATTTGAAATAAGTTGGTCTATAGTTGCTTGAAGGTCCAAGCGAAATTGGTGGAAATAGGACTGTGAATTTCCATTTAAGGTGGTGTTGGATTCAACCCTAATCTTGGGGTAAGCTTGGATAGGTTTGGTTTCTTAAATTAAACAGTAGGTGATAGTTGACA
>JACWES010000339.1:0-11686 GCA_025688845.1 Cucumis hystrix
AGCCGCGGACAACTTTAACACACGACGTAGCCTCCACTCACGTTTTTGGGAAAATGTTTTAGAAAACGTGAGAAAGGTTTGAATTCATTGAAATCGTTGTTAAAACAAGCATTGAAGACTGTCAATTGCAATAAGAAAGCGTAAGATTGCAAAGAGTGCGACAAGGCTTGGGCGGGGATTCAACAGGTGTGTCTCCCCTATAGTACATTTTGACATTTTTAGCTCTGGCAGGCTTGCATATGAAAATGCCGAAACGTCACACCCAAGCATATCGACTTGAAATTGAAAGCAACTAGCTAAACTATGTACAAGACATAAAGACAAGATAAATTGGGAGTATTCGGAGCATACGGCCATAGGTAAACACACCTTGGACAAGTATGTCCGTTACATTCTCCCCCACCTAAACAGTTGACGTCCCTGTCGACTGGTGAAGCTTGAACTCCTCGATCTTCTGCGCTTCGGCTTCTATGTCTTCAGCACGTTCCCAACTGGTTTCCTCCACAGGAAGGTTCTTCCACTTTACCAAGTACTCGTGGATCCTTCTTGCGGGTCTTCGGCCTGTCCTCACTCGCTCTGCCATAATTTCTTCAACTTCTTTATCCTCTTTCTGATTGAGGTCGATGGTTGGTCGGACTATGACATTACGTTGCATGTCATCAAGATCTTGATGGTAGGGCTTCAAGTTACTCACATGAACTACTGGGTGAATTTTCATCCATGCGGGCAACGCAACTCTGTAAGACGTGTTCCCTACCTTTTTCAGCACTTCTACAGGTCCCTCGTATTTTCTCACGAGGCGTTGGTCTTTGCGTCCACGGAATCGCATCTGTTCCGGTCGTAACTTAATGAGGACCCGATCTCCCGCCCGAAACTCTAGAGGGCGACGCTTCTTGTCTGCCCACTTCTTCATCCGCTTTGAGGCCTTCTCCAGATAGGCTCGAGCGATGTCTGTGGACTGCTTCCATTCCTTAGTGAAGTTGTGAGCTTGAGGGTTCTTCCCCGCGTAAGGATGATCAATAAGGTGTGGCAACACCGGCTGCCTTCCGCAAACAATTTCGAAAGGGCTCTTCCCAGTTGATGAGCTCGTCTGAGCATTGAAACAGAATTGGGCCACATCCAGCAACTGCGCCCAATTCTTTTGCCTTGCAGTTACAAAATGGCGCAGGTATTCTTCAAGTAAACAGTTGAACCGCTCGGTCTGACCGTCTGTCTGAGGGTGGTAACTTGAGGATACATTCAGACTTGTCCCCAAGAAGGTGAATAACTCCGTCCAAAAGGTGCCAATGAACCGACCATCTCGATCACTCACAATACTGGTTGGTACACCCCACAGCTTCACGACATGTTTAAAGAACAATTGAGCAGTCAACTCTGCCGAACACTGCTTCGTAGTGGGAACAAAAGTGGCATATTTCGAGAACCGATCTATGATGACTAAGATAGTCTCATAGTCGCCTACTTTGGGGAGATGGGTGATAAAGTCAATAGAAACACTCTCCCACGGTCTCGTTGGAACTGGCAGGGGTTCGAGAAGTCCAGCAACCTTTGCCTTCTCGACTTTGTCTTGTTGACAGACGAGGCATGTCTTCGTGTATTGCATAACATCGTCTCTCATACTGAGCCAAAAGTAACCCTTCTTCAGCAAGGCGTACGTTCTCTGCCATCCGGGGTGGCCGGCCCACAGAGTGTCGTGACACTCGTGTAGTAATTTCTTCCTCAGGTCGCCCCCTCTAGGGACATACAGCCGTCTTCCCTTTGTCACCAATAGGCCATCTTCGACCCAAAACTGTCTTGTCTTACCTGCCTCGGCTAAACTCATGACACTTCGAGCAGCAGAATCTTTCTGTAAGAATTCCCTCAACACATCGCGCATAGGACCATCGATCTTACTCGCGTAGAGATGAGCCAACATGCCTTGAATGGTGTGTTCACTTTTTCGACTAAGCGCATCGGCCGCCTGGTTGTTCACTCCCTTCTTATGCTCAAACTCAAAGTCAAACTCGGCTAGGAATTCCTGCCATCTTGCTTGTTTTGAGGTCAACTTTGGTTGGGTAAAGAAGTGGCAAGTAGCACTGTTGTCAGTCTTCACAACAAAGGTTGACCCCAATAAATACTGCCTCCAGGCTCTTAAACAGTGTACCACAGCGAGCATTTATTTCTCCGATACGGTGTACCTCCTCTCGGCCACATTAAGCTTTCGACTCTCATAGGCGATGGGATGTCCGTTCTGTAGGAGAACACCACCCAACGCGTAGTCAGACGCATCGGTCTCAACTTCGAACGGTTGAGTCACATCGGCGATCCCCAAAACTGGCCCTTTGATCATTGCTTGCTTCAACTCGTCGAAAGCGGCTTGGCATTCAGGTGTCCAAGCCCATTTGTTGTTTTTCTTCAGCAAGTCAGTTAGCGGACTTGCTCTTTTGGAGAATCCTTCCACGAATCGCCTATAATAATTGGCTAATCCGAGGAAGGAGCGCAAGTCAGTGACTGACCTTGGTACTTCCCAATCACGGATTGCTACAATCTTCCCCTCCTCCATACTGAGTCGGCCACACTCAATCACATGGCCCAGAAAATTTATCCGCTCTTGTGCAAAGGAACACTTTTCCCTCTTGACATACAGTTGGTTCTCCTTCAATTTCTGAAAAACTCTTTGGAGGTGGTCCCTATGTTCTTCCATCGTGGAGCTATAAACCACTATATCGTCAAGATAGACCACGACAAACTTGTCAAGATATTAGTGGAAGACCTGGTTCATTAGTGTGCAGAATGTCGCCGGCGCATTGGTAAGACCAAATGGCATGACAAGGAACTCAAACGCGCCATATCTGGTGATGCAGGTCGTTTTGGGCTCGTCTCCCTCGGCAATTCTCACTTGATAATAGCCTGACCGCAGGTCTAGTTTTGAGAAATATTTTGCCCCATGCAGGCGGTCAAATAAGTCCGTGATTATAGGTAGCGGGTATCTATTGCGGACCGTGATCTTGTTCAGGGCGCGGTAGTCAATGCACAACCGCAGACTTCCACCAGGTAGAGCATCTGCTCTTCGATTTCCACAAGCCGTTCATTATGGGGTCTGTTAGACGGTTTCGCCACCGACATCTTGTTGTCTCAAACTCTCAGCTAGCCAATTGGCTCTGATACCACTTGTCACAATCGCAACTCTTTGGACACAATATGAGCGATTGTGCGGCACTTGTTCGATCCTCTTAACAAGTCAGCCGATCAAAATCCGCAAGCCGCGGACAACTTTAACACACGACGTAGCCTCCACTCACGTTTTTGGGAAAATGTTTTAGAAAACGTGAGAAAGGTTTGAATTCATTGAAATCGTTGTTAAAACAAGCATTGAAGACTGTCAATTGCAATAAGAAAGCGTAAGATTGCAAAAAGTGCGACAAGGCTTGGGCGGGGATTCAACAGGTGTGTCTCCCCTATAGTACATTTTGACATTTTTAGCTCTGGCAGGCTTGCATATGAAAATGCCGAAACGTCACACCCAAGCATATCGACTTGAAATTGAAAGCAACTAGCTAAACTATGTACAAGACATAAAGACAAGATAAATTGGGAGTATTCGGAGCATACGGCCATAGGTAAACACACCTTGGACAAGTATGTCCGTTACACGCGGCAGCCCCCCTCTCTCTTCCCTTCTTCCTCCCGCGTGCGAAGAGCCCCCCTCCTCCATTAATTTTTTTTTCTTTTCTTTCTTTTCTTCTTCTTTTCCTTTCCTTCTTCTTCTCCTTTTCTACTTTAGCAACAGCCAGCCGCCCCTCTCCTTCCGTCCGACCGGCGAAGCCCAGCCGCACCGCCTGCTGCCGTCCGCACGCCCTCTTTCCCGTCCGTCTGCCGAAGCTCAGCCGTCCCTCTTCATCCGTCACGCCCCGAGCCGACGCGCCCCTCACCCTTCGCGACCAACCCAGCCCAAATCGAAGCCGAGCGTTTTTCTTTCTCTCCTCGTCAGGCCGCGTCGCACGAACTCGGCTGTGTTGCCGGACTCCATCTCACGAAGGAAAATTTAATCGGGCTCTATTTCCAAAATACAAAATTTCAAATTCTGTTTACAAAAAAAATTTAACTATTTGTAAAATTAGTTAAATCAAGATATTTTCAAACCGTCAGCGGAAGAAGTTTAAAAACAGTCCCCTATGGCAATTCACGAGTCCTTCTTGTCCCTCGTCGGTCTGCCCCTCGTGTTACCTTTGCCTGAAAAATTAAACATAAACAGGGTGAGTATTAATATACTCAGTAAGAGACCCACTACTGGTCCCGTTAGGAGAAAATAAATTATTAATTTCCTATGGGGTACCCTGAACAGTCACAGTCTTGTGATCCCGTAGGATACACATATCAGTCTAGTGCTTCCGAAGGATGCACGTATCAGTCTAGTGCCCCAGAAGGATGCACATATCAGTCTAGTGCTCCCGAAGGATGCACGTATCAGTCTAGTGCTCCCGAAGGATGCACATATTAGTCTAGTGCTAGGGAAGGATGCACAAAGGGTGATGATCCCGTAGGGCACCCGCAAGGTAATCTACCCACTAGGAAACTAATAATTTATCCCCTCAGTCCATTCTAAACATCTTAAAAATCATTCTCAATACAGTCAAATTTCCTTATCACATAAGCTCCCCCTTTAACCTCAAACAACCATATTATCCAAATTTCACCCAAGGACAGTCGAAACATATCACTACATCAGTCAGCCACATAAATAGCCCAGCAGTCACAACATACGCTAGACAACAAGTCCACGTTAATCCATACATACATATATAAATTTCATTCAGTCAAGCACAATATACATTAAACTTTCAGTCCACACCCAAACACACAGCATAACCGTCATCCCGACTCAGTCCAGACATAACATTTCAGTTCATATAATCAATACGCCTTAATTCTTGTTATTGAGTCCAGTAGAAAGTCCCTTACCTCGGCGTTAGGTTAGCTCCTTAATCGAACCGAATTCCACGAAACAAACCTAAACACCACAACAAAACTCAATATTTTCTCCAACAACATCATTCACTTAAAAATCAATCCAATGCGAAATTCACAACTTACCCAAATTGAATGAAACAACACTTCCAATGAGGCTTGCTCCGAAACTTAGAAATTCGAGCACCACCTTCATCAAACAACAACCGAATAATTAATCAACCTTATAACTTATGCTAGCTAGGACAACACTACAAACAATTTTTTTCTCCCCAAAATCACCTTAAATCAAACAATACTCAATCAATTGGCCAACCTTGAAGCTTAGGCTAACTAAGAGCAATACCATTAAACCCAAAATTCTCCTTACCAATGAAGTTACAACATGGACGTCGGATCCGCGGCTGGATGGAGAAGGACGCGCGGCTGGGTTTCGTCGGACGGTCGGAACAGAGGGGGACGCGCGGCATCTGGGCTTCACGGATGGAACCCGACGCTGCTCGATTCTAGGGCGGCGGCGGACGGAGATACAAGAAGACAGATCTGAGGAGGGGGAGGGTTTCGACTGGCGGACGGAGCTTCACTGCGGCGTCGCGGACGGCTGCGAATGGAGAGGCGGTGCGGCTGGGTGGCGGTGCGGCTGGGCAGGGCGACGGTGGTGGTCTGCGGCTAGGGCAATGGGAGAAGAAGAAGAGAAGAAGAAAGAAAAAGATGAGGGGGGGGCTGCACGCGTGAGGGAGAGAGAGGGGGGCCTTTTTTTTGTTTTTATTAATAATAATAATAATAATAATAATAAAAATAATAATATTAAATAATTAATAATAAAATCTTATTATTTTTATCATTACCATTTTTTTTTTCTTTTAGGGCGTTACAGATTTGGTACACTGAAAGAGAGTTCGATGTCAGTGGCACAAAAACTCTTCAATAATATTGAGATCTTGTTCATCAAACCGAATGCAACAAATGTTGTATTTTTCACAGAGTTGCACCACCTTCCATGGTGGTGGGAGGTTGTTTGCCTTCAAAGCAATAGTATGCGTCGAGAAGAATGTTGTATATGCATCGACGACAATATTAGATGACAGGGCTACCATGAATAATAGGGCAATCACATGGGAATCATATGCTTTGCCATTTTTTTTTCTAATGTGATGATTGATTGAAAGTCCAATTTCTATCTATATAAGAGATTATGGAGACATGTTCGTCTCTAACCTTGTTCGTCTCTAACCTTGTTGCGCAAAAAAATTTAAAACAGGATAACTACCGTTTTGTTGCATGTATATGACAATTAAGAGATGAATTTGCAACCAAATTAAAAAAATTGCTTTTTAGAAAATAACAATTTTGAGTTTAAATTGATTCATACATATACATACATACTATATATATATTCATCCTTTAACAATATCTTTAACTAGTTCCAACCCTTTGTTTTTCTCCACAAAAAACAACGTCAATAACTTTAAATATATGTTTTCAACAAAATTTTGGTATTTTTATAAAAAAAAAATGTGATTGATTTTGACTGTTAGGATTTCTAAAAGAATAAAATTTTTGTAGCCATTGGATGGATAATAATTTTGATTTATATAAAACATTGTATTTTGTTTTTTAGTCACTTGTGTCCTTTTATGTATATAAAATCAATTAATCAATAATACTTCCTTCTTTGGTTGAATATTTTTAAAACTTAACATTAATTCTTTTTCAAGTGTGTCGTCTTGCGATAACAGTAAGCTTTAATGATGTGCAGCCTTATTCATACTATCTTGTGTTAGAAAAATTAAAGAAGGCACAGAAATGAGCTTGGTAACTTTCAGCATTCTTGTGGGTGGATTTGCCCAAATGGAAGATGCAGAGTAAGTGTAACGATCCAAACTTTTCAGACCTTGTCTAAGTCGTTACTTTAACACAAGACAGTTTGTTGACAAAAGACCTAGCAACTTTAGTTGAAACCATAAGAAATAGAAGAAAAACTTTAATCGGGCCCTATTTCAAAATGTAAAATTTCAAAGTGCTGTTTACAAAAAAAAAATTAACTGTTTGTGAACTTTGTTCAATAAAAATATTTTAAAAGCCATTAGCGGAAGCAGTTTAAAAGACAGTCCTCTACGGCAAATCACGATTCCTTCTTGTCCCTCGTCGGTCTGCCCCTCGGGTTACCTTTTCCTGAAAGATTAAACATAAAAAGGGTGAGTATTAACATACCCAGTAAGGGACCCACTACTGGTCCCGTTAGGGGAAAAATAAATTATTAGCTTCCTATGGAGTACCCTGCACAGTCACAGTCTTGTGATCCCGTGGGATGCACATAATCAGTCTAACGTCCAAGGGACGCATAAATCACTAGTGTTCTGCAGAAACACATATCAGTCTAGTGCTCCCGAAGGATGCACCTATCAGTCTAGTGCTCCCGTGTAACCCTTCAGAGGTTTTTAGGCAGTTCTGTAATAAAATCCATAGACACATTCTCCCACTTCCACTCTAGCACACTCAAAGGCTGCAACAATCCTGCTGGTTTCTGCCTAGGTGCTTAACCTGCTGACACACTAAACACTTACTAACAAACTCGGCCACTTCCCTCTTCATATTATGCCACCAATACACTCGTTTTAAATCCTGATACATTTTCGTACTACCAGAATGCATGGAAAAAGAGGAACTATGGGCCTCATTCAGTAAATCGGTCTTGACTGCAGTGTCTGCTGGCACACACAAGACGTCTCTCAAACAACAGTTCACGATCGGAAGATATGGAGAAACTCATCAGTCTGTTCTGTCCCTACGAGGCGATGTCTCTCCTCCAAATAAGGATCACTACTCTGAGCATTAATAATCTTCTGCCTCAGAGTTGGTTGCACTATTAACTGAGCTAACTGTGAGGTAATTACCCCCACAGATACGACAATCTCAACTCTCTCAAGGTCTCTGATGTACGGTACCTGACTAGTAATAAGCGCTGCTGAATGTGATACTTTCCTACTAAGAGCATCAGCTACCACATTCGCTTTACCTGGATGAATATAATATCTCACAGTCATAATCTTTTACTAACTCAAGCCACCTTCGCTGTCTCATATTTAACTCTTATGGGTGAAGAAGTATTTCAGGCTCTTATGGTCAATAAAGATTTGTGTCTTTTCACCGTACAAATAATGTCTCCAGATTTCAATGCAAACACTACTGCTGCCAACTCTAAATCATGTGTAGGGTAGTTCTGCTCATGGCTTTTCAACTGACGAGAGGCATATGCAACCACCTTACCCTGCTACATCAAAGCAACAACACCAAATCCTTTCTTAGAAGCATCACTGTAAATCACAAAACTCCCGGATCCATCTGGTACTGTAAGGACCGGTGCAGTAACTAACCTCTGCTTAAGGTTCTGAAAACTATCCTCACAAGCTGAGCTCCCAAACAAAAGGAGTCCCCTTCCTGGTCAACTGGGTCAAGGGAGTAGTTATACGAGAAAAATCTGCCACGAACCTCCTGTAAATAACCTGCTAAGCCCAGAAAACTACGAATCTCCCTGACAGCAGAGGGTCGAGACCAACTGGTATAGCTCAATCAATCTTTGCAGGATCCACAGAAACTCCCTCACTAGAAACCACATGACCCAAGGAAAGCCACTTGCTTCAACCAGAATTCACACTTTGAGAACTTAGCATAAAGTTTATTGGCTCGAAGAGTCTCTAAAACCTTATGCAAATGTTCCTCATGTTCAGCCTCGGTCTTGGAATAAACTAAATGTCATCAATGAAGACTATTACAAAAGTGTCTAAGAAGTCCTTAAACACTCTGTTCATCAGATCCATAAATACAGCAGGTGCATTTGTCAAACCAAAAGACATTACAATGAATTCATAATGTCCATACCTCGAACGAAAAGCAGTCTTAGGAATATCACCGTCTTTAATCCTCAACTGATGGTAACCCAAGCGTAAATCAATCTTAGAGAATACAGTGGCTCCTTGCAACTGATCAAACAAATCATCAATTCTGGCTGTGGATACCTATTCTTGACTGTCACCTTATTAAGTTCTCTGTAATCTATACAAAGACACATCGATCCATACTTCTTCTTTACAAACAGTACGGGTGCACCCCAAGGCAATACACTAGGTCGAATAAAACCTTTGTCAAGCAATTCCTGTAACTGTACCTTCAATTCTTTCAATTCAGCAGGAGCCATCCTGTAAGGGGCTCTAGAGATGGGAGCGATACCCGGCTCCAACTCAATAGCAAAATCAATCTCCCTGTGAGGCAGAAGTCCTGGAAGCACTTCTGAAAATATATCAGGATATTCCCTTACCACAAGTTCTGAGGTCAAAGAAATCTCAACTTCCCTAGTATCCACACCACTGGCCAAGATACTCCATGTACCCTGGTTGAGTAACTTACTGGTCTTCATAGCCGAAATTACTTTAGGTAGAACCACGGTCCCTACCCCTTTAAACTTAAAAATAGGCTCAGTAGGAGGACTAAACACTACCTCCTTACGAGAACAATCAATACTGGCATGATTGGAAGCCAACCAATCCATGCCTAAAATTACGTCGAAATCATGCATATCCAATACTAACAAGGTTACACCCAACACACGACCAGCTAACTCAATTTTGGCATGCTTTAATCTTTTCCTTCGACAACATAATTTCCCCAAATGGTGTAGACACGGATAAAAACATAATCTAGGGGCTCCACTTCTAAGCATGCATGGGTTACAAATATCGACGATATAAAAGAGTGAGAGGAACTAGAGTCAAACAAAGTTAAGGCAAAGTGCCCCAACACTGGTAGCGTACCTGTAACAACTGTGCCAGCCCTTTCAGCCTCAGATCTGTTAGTAGCAAAAACTTTGCCCTGTTGTGGTGCTCTCGCTCCCTGAATGCTCTGCCCAAGCTCAGTAGGCCTCAAAGGACAACGATCAGCTGTATGCCCCTCTTGCCTACACTTGAAGCAAATCCTTGTCCCGAATAGACAGCGACCCAGATGGCGCTTTCCACAAGTGTTGCACAACGGTTTCTCTCTGGCAGTTTCACCTGCCCCATAGGGACTCTGCTGGAAACGGCAAAAATTACCATCTGACCTCATGTTCCTCTGAGGAACTTCGACGGACTTTTGCTCCGCCTTTCTCTTCTGACTAAATGAGGTTCCCTTGTCAACACCCTTTGGCTGAACCTCGTCCTTTCCAATACTCACATCCACGGCCAGACGCAGTGCTTCAGCCTGAGTGGAGGGCTTTAGTGCTCGCACAAAGCCTCTGATGTCATCCCTTAATCCTCTAACAAACCTCTCAGCTCTGGCCTGCTCATTACAACAAGCTCAGGGGCGAAGCATGACAGCATGTCGAACTCCTGATCTTACTTCTGTCTTACGTCCGCGATGCCGTCGTGACCCTTCGTTCGCCAATCACTCACGCCGCCGCAACGCTTCGCCAGTCAACCACCGATGTGTCGCATTCTTCATCCGCTTCCCGTGAAGCAACCGCCGTCGGGTGCCTGCAGTGGACTCGAGTCGAAATCAAGCCGAAGGCACCAGATCCAAGCCGCGCGTGATTCTCTCAGTCCGACCAAGCCATCCTCAGAACCGAGCCGCATCAGTCTTCGTGCGTGAAGCAGCCGCGCGCGCGTTCCCTTCCAACTGTGCGTTGAGCCGACGTGGTTAGCCTCCACTCCCTTAAACGGCGCCCAGCTGTCCCCGACTGAGCTGCTCATTTTTCCAACCATTCCTCGTTGCTCTGACCTTCATACGTCGATTCCTCCTATTAGGAACCACTGCCGCTGCATTATTGTAAGATTTTTGTAGTAAAAGGTTGTGAAATTCTGTAGATTTTTCCATAGCTATCATAGGTGTGGTTCTTGGGACTTAATGTTGAAATTTTTAATTGATTCTTGAAGGCATTGAAGGCAGCGCTTGAGTTCCTTGGGTTCACAACAAATATTGGATTTAGTTGGAGCTCGTTTCGCTAATAGTTGGGTAAGTGTGAATAATCACATTGGATTGATGTTAAGTGGGTGATGTATTGGATAAAATACTGAGTACTTATCTTGATGGTTAGGTTGTTGTTCGTGGACCTTGGTGCGGTTAAGGAGCTTACCTAACGCTAAGGTAAGGGACTTCCTACTGGACTCACTTATAACTTTGAGATGTGTTGGACTGTATGATTATATTGGAATTGAGCAGGAATGTTGGGTATGCTATATACGTTTGGTTGTGAGCCTGATGTTTAACTAAGATTTGTTTCGACGAGAAAATATATATTTATGTATGGGTTTATGTGGTTTTGGTGTCAAGTGTATGTGGTGACTGACTGACTATGTAAATATTCACATATGGTTGTTGAATGACTGAAAACAGTAGAGGTATTTTACATAGGAGGAAGGTTGGAACTGATGGATGGTTGTTTAGACTGAGTGTAGGATACACTGTCGTGGTTGTGTGCTTATGACGGAGGGGATTATTTAGTCATACTCTTGTAGACCGAGGAGAATGTTATGAGTATTTAGTTTGTTGACTGATATACTGATATGTTTTAACTGACTTTAGGATAAATTGGAATAAAATGGTTGTTTGAGGTTAAATGAAGAGTTTACGTGATGAGGACGTTTAACTGGATTGTAAATAACTGTTAAGATGTATAGAATGAACTGAGGGGTAAATTATTGGTTTCCTAGTGGGTAGTTACCTTGCGGGTGCCCTACGAGATCATCACTCTTTTGTTCATCCCTCG
>JACWES010000340.1:0-11625 GCA_025688845.1 Cucumis hystrix
CATAAGAGGGTTTCTGTTTATTGGTAGGCCCATAAAAAGTGTTCATTAGAGGAGTGCTGGTATTTAAGGATTAGAGATAACCTAAGGGTAAAACGGTAATTTGACCCAACTGGTGTTACGAACACTTGTGAAGGACTTGTTGGAATTTATGTCCTAAACTCGTAGTTTGTAATCATATTCTATTCAATAAGTCGTTATTAATATTATAATCTTAAAGCCAATAAACTAAGGTCTCAAGGCTATTGTTATGTAAACTTGAACTTTATGTAGAGACATAAACGTGGATCAAGTTCGAGTAAATAGCCTAAATAGTAAATAGTATACGAATACGGTTGGGCGCTTATTCAGGAGATACTATTGATGCGGCCCACTTTGTAGTTAGTACAAACGATGTGATCCTAAATAGTTCATGTAGAGACATGGAAGTGAGGGCATCCTATGTAAAGAGTTTACATAAGACTGGAACCATGAGATAGTCGCTTTTAAGTTATAAAACCGTTAACTTTGTAAAACTGACTATTTCGTTTATAGATGTCCAATGACTTGATCTTAATTCTGAGCTACCTATTGAACTTCTGTTCACACGAAAACTATCCTTAGATCTGCATAGGTGAGGCAGCTCAATGGCGCTGGCCCAATAGCCTTCCATTTCAGGGGTAAGATCGGGTGGATAGCTAGGGACATAGGGTGCAAGACGAAATTCACTCCTACCCACTCTAGGGATAGTAGATAGGTTGTTCCCTTAAGGACTGAATCCAGGTCTTGAACAAGGGGCCCCACCCTCTCATTGGCCCGAGAGGGATTCAGTTTAAAGGTTGGACCTTAAACCAATTGTTCAATAGTGGATCAGTGGAACTTAAGGAGAAAAGATATATTCTCGGGGGTAAAACGGTACTTTGACCCAGCCGAGATTATGAACAACCTGTGAAGGATTAGCTTACTTATCATGGTCATATCACATGGACACAAATATATCTATAGTGAGGGGAGTGCAACTACGGGACTCTAGTGGAATGACCCGTTAGTTAACGAAGGTTGATTAACTTGGTCTAAAGAGTTTAGCCAGTTAATCTCGGATCGTTGGAGTCCATGATCTATAGGTCCATTAGGTTCCCCCGCTAGCTCATAAGGAATCAACTTAGAACATTATGATGAAATAATTTGAATTGTTCAAAATAGGTAAAGAGAGAGAAACCGATAAATATATTTGATATAGTCATCGGTTATAACTTAAGTAGAGCTTCATGTTTAAATATGATTTAAATATCAATATGGAATCATATTTGGAAGCTCGGAATTGATGAAAAAGGTCAAAGATGTAAAAAGTCAAAATGTTGACTTTTGACTTTGAAAAATCAAACTTTGACCGACTTTATATTCAAATATGATTTGAATTTTGAAAAAAAAAATGAATGCAGATTCATACTCGGGAGATTGAAATTAGTCAAGAAGGATAAAATGGTAAAAAGTCAAAATGTTGACTTTTGACTTTTTAAATGTCAAATTACCATTTTACCCTTGGAAGAATATTGCATGTAAATAACAAATGGCTTCATGCATGTGAGACACCTACTTGGTAATATGCCAAGTGTGGAGAGTGGAAGCTCACTACATGCAAATTTTGCATGTAGTTTGCTTATAAAAGGAATGGATTGGAAATAAAAAGTGTGGTTGTGTTTTGTTAAAAAAAAAAAATGATTTTGTAATTTGGAATTGCAAAATCAAACAAATTTTCCTTTTTCTCTTCAAAAGTTCTCTCCACAAATTCTTCCTCCTAAATCCATCTCTCTCTCTATTTTCTCTACCGATCGAGTCCCACAACTCGGTTCTAAGTTTGGAGAATAGCGGGTCAACACTAGTGGTAGTTCCGGTTTTGATTTCGTGAGGAGATCGTGAAGAGCACGTGAGAAGATTGCGATAATAGAAAAGCATCAAAGGTGAGTTTTTCTATTAACCCCATTTTGTTTCTTTTTAGGGTTGTGATGCATGTTTATCACTAAAGTGTTTAGTTGTAATTAGAGTAAAATTTGATCCTAATTCCGCTGCGCATGTCTACCGTTTCCATCAGGACTAACTTACTGTTATTGGTCTGTATCTGTGGACACAGAAATATATCTAGAGTGAGAAGAGTTTAACTGTGAGTCTTTAATGGAGTGTACACATAGTTAACGAATATTGATTAATGTGGTTAATGAGTTTAGCCATTTAATCTCAAATCGTTGTAGTTTCTGATCTGTAGGTCCATTAGGTCCCCTTCCTAGCTCGTAAAGGGTAATGAGATTTATTTATATTGGTGTTAATTTGAAATGTTCAAAATTACTTTATGAATTAGTTTAATGTATAGTGATACATTATAATATAAAGTTTATCAAACTTTATTATATAAAATTAATTTTGGATATGATTCAAAATTAATTTATGAGAGATAAAATATTTGAATGAGTTCAAATATTAAATTAATGCGAATTGGATTCATATTAAAATTATTGGTTACGAGAGAAACTTATATTTGCATATGATTCAAATTGAATTTAAGTTAAATATAAGATATTTAATTTAGCTATTAATTAATTGGAGAATTAATTAATAGTTTAGTTTTATTTTATTTAATTAAATTTGATTTAATTAAATTAATATAAATCTATTAGATATTGAGAGATATTCATTAAATAATATTTGAGTGAAATATTAATTAAATATGATTTAATTAATTATTAACTAATTAATTAATGGTTAATTAATTAGTGCATTTGAAATTTCAATTAATTTACAATTTTTTAAATTAATAGAATCCCATGATTTTCTCTTACTCCTTTTTCTACTCCAAGAATGAAAGAGAGTTATAAATATCTAAAAGAAAACAGTTTTTTTTAACGTATTAATAAAAAATAAAAAGTCATTGCTTTTGCTCTATGCAAAAAGAAAATAGTCTCTCTAAACATGTTTTTCATCTCAATTGGTTCCCACAAACCAAGGTCATCCCAGAGGATAGGAATGTCTCTGACTGGTGGTGTCCCAATTTGGAGAATTACTTTGTAGATTCAGATATATAAACAAGTAAGTTTTTCTTTCTCTAATCTATAATTAGAAAGCATGTTTAGCCTTTAAGTTTTAATAAGAAAACTAGTTTCTATATTATTTTGCCAATGTACTGGTATTTTGGGATTCCCAAATTAAATTGAGTAATGGTTCTGTAAAATCTTCAGCTGTCATAGAGCTTTTATCCCTTCACATATCCACACTGTATAGATTATACTGCATGAGTTTTGTTGCACGAAAGGTTGAATAGGAACATTAATTTTCTGAGTTCGACCCTGGACTTACTAGAAAATCTCTCTTCGCTTACACTTGGGCGATAGAGAGGAAAACTTGTATTATATGCATATATGAGAAAATTAGCAACATATAGATAGGAAGTGCATCTTTTAATTATCATATCATCTTATTCTAGTCACCTACAAGGTCACTTAATTAGAGCCTAACATGACATATCTATGAACAAACATTGCATTTATGAAAGAACCACTTACCGATTTCTATTGAAAGTTGCAAAGCAAGAATGTTTAAGTATTTGCAAGCTAAACGCATGATTGAGCAAAGCCTGGATTTAAGTTGTTTTACCAAAATCTATGTTATGTTCAAAAGTATGTTTTATGGCCATGTGAAAGCAAAAGTATGTTTTAAGCCAAGTTTTCAAGTATGTTTTTAGTGCTCCTAGGCCCTTATGTTCTAAGAGTACTATCTATGGCCCTATGTACACATTTGGTTTACTCCACTACTGGTGGAAAAGCTGACGATCCTATGGTCTACAATCCATCAGAGAAGGTATACTTTGTTATGCTTGTGAGGAGGAGGATAAAACGACAATTGTATCTTATGTCCATCTTTAGATGAGGAGGTGTTATGCTGCCTAGTACGTATTTTAACGAAGGGGTGATTTGATGCCCAACCGTCTTATGATGATGAGCTGTTAGTACTGGCTGTGTTATGGATTCATGATTTAAGAAAGGTTTATGAAATATTATGAAATGTTTAATGTTTACAAGTATCATGTTTATGAAATAATTTCTTACTACTTGAATGTTCCTTAAGTCAAGATTTATTCTAAACTATTTATGACAAACATGTTTTAAAAAAACCTCACTCACTAAGTTTTTTACTTAAACTTTCAAATGGTTTCTCACTTTTTAGGTACAGATTGTGCATTCCCGAGCACTAAGCTTACTATTGCTAAGCCAATTGGTCTATACTTATGTTAAGGAATAGCGAGAGTTAAGTTGACTCTATAAATAGATTCAAGATAGGCATGTTTACGATTTTAGGTTTAAGTTCCAGTGATATGAATGTCTAAATAAAGAATCACTGTTGTACCTTAAAAATTACAACTATTAGTTTAAGTTGTTAGTAAAAGTATGCATTTGTGTTCAAATTGCTAGTTGAGCCAGACAAGTTAGTCGATTGATGAGTGTTGTCTAGATATGAGAATACTTGCCAGCCCTCGCACCCTCTTTTGGAATTAGGTTAGGGCTCAATTTAAGTTTCAGTGACAATGGATTAGACCCATGGGCTCAACCACATGGATTTAGGTCATATTTAACATTTGGACTAAATTAAGCTTTTTTTTTGTTTAATTGGACTTTAGTCCATATAAATAATATTTTTTAGGACCAAAATAGTTAACTTGATTCAACGGTCATAATGAAAACATGTGGTGTCATCAGAATTGGCCAATTTATGTCTTCAATTTCCATTTGGCATACATATCAACTTTCAATTAGTTAGAAATTCAATTATTTGTATTTTTTTGTCATTAATTTGGTAAATGGTGTGACAATTGGTGATTGATCCAAAATTTCTTATTCAATAGTAGAAGTTGAAGAAAAAGGATGTTAATTAATAAGAAAAAAAAGTAATATGTGAATAATCTTGAAAGAAATTTATACAATACTGTTGGAATTTATGTCCTAAAACTCGTAGTTTGTAATCATATTCTATTCAATAAGTCGTTATTAATACTATAATTTTAAAGCCAATAAACTAAGGTCCCAAGGCTATTTTTATGTAAACTTGAACTTTATGTAGAGACATAAACGTGGATCAAGTTCGAGTAAATAGCCTAAATAGTCTATAGTATACGAATACGGTTGGGCGCCTTATTCGGGAAATACTATTGATGCAGCCCATTTTGTAGTTAGTACAAACGAAGTGATCCTAAATCGTTCATGTAGAGACATGGAACTGGGGGCATCTTATGTAAAGAGTTTACATAAGACTGAAACCATGAGATAGTCACTTTTAAGTTATAACACCATTAACTTTGTAAAACTGACTATTTCGTTTATAGATATCCAATGTAACTTAATCTTAATCCTGAGCTAACTATGAACTTCTGTTCACACGAAACTATCCTTAGATCTGTATAGGTGAGGGCAGCTCAATGGCGCTGGCCCAATAAGCCTTCCATTTCAGGGGTAAGATTGGGTGGATAGCTAGGGACATAGGGTGCAAGACGGAATTCACTCCTACCCACTCTAGGGATAGTAGATAGGTTGTTCCCTTAAGGACTGAATCCAGGTCTTGAACAAGGGGCCCCACCCTCTCATTGGCCCGAGAGGGATTCGGTTTAAAGGTTGGACCTTAAACCAATTGTTCAATAGTGGATCAGTGGGACTTAAGGAGAAAAGATATATTCTCGGGGGTAAAACGGTACTTTGACCCAGTCGAGATTATGAACAACTTGTGAAGGATTAGCTTACTTATCATGGTCATATCACATGGAAACAAATATATCTATAGTGAGGGGAGTGCAACTACGGGACTTTAGTGGAATGACCCGTTAGTTAACGAAGGCTGATTAACTCGGTCTAAAAAGTTTAGCCAGTTAATCTCGGATCGTTGGAGCCCATGATCTATAGGTCCATTAGGTTCCCCCGCTAGCTCATAAGGAATCAACTTAGAACATTATGATGAAATAATTTGAATTGTTCAAAATAGGTAAAGAGAGAGAAACCGATAAATATATTTGATATAGTCATCGGTTATAACTTAAGTAGAGCTTCATGTTTAAATATGATTTAAATATNACACTAGTGGTAGTCCCGGTTTTGATTTCGTGAGGAGATCGTGAAGAGCAAGTGAGAAGATTGCGATAATAGAAAAGCATCAAGGGTGAGTTTTCTATTAACCCTATTTTGTTTGTTTTTAGGGTTGCGATGCATGTTTACCACTAAAGTGTTTAGTTGTAAATAGAGTAAATTTTGATCCTAATTCCGCTGCGCATGTCTACCGTTTCCAACATGTGGTATCAGAGCATGCTTAGTTTTACTCAATTGCATATGGTGGGATTTTGTCAATTTATTAGATAAATTATGTGTTGAACTAAAATGGATATATTATGGTTTTGGCAAATTAAATTAAGCTTGTTGTTTGTAATAATTATTGTAATTAGCCATTTTGTGGCTTAATTTATTATTTCAAAGAGTCTGTAATTTTATGGAGTCATTAGAGTTGAAATTAGGATGTAATTTCATCAACCGAGAGAGAGAAAAGCTGAAAAATAGTAGAAAATGAGAAGGACAGACCCGAGAAGGGCTTCAGACCCGACCCGGACACCGGTTCGTGACCCGCTTCTCGCGCGTGCCCAGAATCTGCCACGTGGCAAGACGTCGCGCGGCCACGCATGGAGCCCGCCCGTGTCCGACCCGATCCGCCCGCCCGCCTTGCGTCCATCCGATCCGCTTCGCGCGCGGCCCGAGGCCCACGGCCCAAGCCCGCTCGCCCCCTTTCCATCCGGATCCGATCCGGTCCACGTCTGCTGACTCGGGTTTGACCCGGTTTTCCGCGACCCGCGCGCGCCTGGTGTGATTTTGGGTTGGTTCAGCCCAAATGTTGGGTTCTTGGGTCGGTTCAGTGGATTTTTGAAAATTTTCCAGCCAGTTCGAGTTGTTCGGGAGCTCTAATGTACTTCATCAATTATTATTGTAATAATTTAGTTCATAGTTTAATTTAGGAGCCAAAACCAGTCCATTTTAGGGTGTTTAATTAATTATGCATATGATGTATGTTTTAATTATTCTTTTAATTTGTATGTGCATAAAGTATGCCATATAGATTTAAAATTCCACCATAGGTTAACATGTTCATGCATTGAAATTATGTTATAATTGTTATAATGTATATTATGCATGTTGATTAATTAATATGAAAATTAATTAATTTTGATTAATTAATTATATTAATTTTAATTAAATGTGATTTAATGAAATTAATTATTTAATTAATTATTTAACTTAATTAAATATGATTTAATTAAAATTTAAATAAATTTAAATCTATATTAATTAATTTCTTTATATAATTGTTATATATTGTTTGTTGGTTAGTGGTTTGTTATAGTTTATCCTAGTTCTTTTATAAGTGTTATAAAATTAGAATTTTAAAATCTATAACAAAGATAACTTGCATGCTCACCTAGGTTAAAAATATCTACCTTATTTGTAGAATTAGGTCGATATCTTATAAAAACTGGTTATAAGAGACTCACCTGATTAGATCTTGTCAACAAGTCAGATAAGATGACTAAGGTTTGAAGGTTTTTAAGTTGACGGTTTACGAAACACCTTCTACCTGGAGATCGTAATCAGTTCTTGAGTCTAGTTAACCTAGTTTTATGAGCATGTGTGAAAGATGTGAGGTAATAAAACTAGTTTATCACCTAGACATCGTAGGTTAAAATCCGATATAATGGTTATGCTCGGATGTTTCACCTAGACTTAGGATTTGTTTAAGTTAGTCTGAATAAAATCCTAAAGTAGTTAAATGCTCTTAAAACCATTATAGAACACTTCAGCTAGAGAGAAGTAGTGTACTTTTAACCTCTAGCGTCCCTAAGAGTTCACACAGTGAGGTCCATGCAGGGCTTTGCGCCGTGCATAGAAGCGGACTCCCTTCGGAGAGTGTTTGCATGGATCAATATCAAGGTGAATAGGGGAAGTAGTTCATAGTAAGTGGGTGAGGGATATGTGACAACAAATCCCACGGTCTCTTCCATTGGGTCACATCGTGAGATTCTTATAATACGCCTGCTTGTCTGCCCTGGAGCGACGTTCCCCTCGGAAGGCTATGTTATAAGCTTCGGAACACCGTGAACTCTAAATGTGGATAGGGTCTCCTTGATTAGTTTTCATGTTGCCTTTCCCCTTCGGGAGCATAATGATTCTGATCTCCGAGATTCGAAAATGGAGGGTTACAGTTACAAAATTACTAAGTTGTTAGTATATTTTTGACCGAAATAGCGATAACTAAATGCTATAGGAATATGAGATATTCAGGAGTTAGCATCTGGTCAAGATTGTCTTGGTTCAAAGGAGGAATAATCGACTACCCTTCGGTGGGGGTTATTCTAAACCTATGGAATATCGTTGCAAAACTATAATGATGGGTACATTATCAGTATTTGTTAAACGATTGGCTTCTTCAGTGATTATAGTTTCTAAAATGAATATGTTTATTTTTCAGCATGAATAGCTCCATAGTTCAACTTTTAGCTTCCGAAAAACTTAATGGCGATAACTATGCGACATGGAAATCAAATCTTAACACAATACTAGTGGTTGACGATTTAAGATTTGTCTTAACTGAGGAATGTCCTCAAATCCCTGCCTCTAATGCTAACCGAACTGGTCGGGAAGCATATGATCGATGGGTAAAAGCAAATGAAAAGGCTCGTGTATATATTCTTGCCAGCATGTCTGATGTTTTGGCAAAGAAACATGAATCCCTAGCTACGGCTAAAGAGATTATGGATTCATTAAGGGAAATGTTTGGGCAACCAAAATGGTCCTTAAGACACGAGGCAGTCAAATACATTTACACTAAGCGTATGAAGGAAGCGACCTCTGTTAGAGAACATGTCCTGGACATGATGATGCACTTCAACATCGCCGAAGTAAATGGTGGACCCATCGAAGAGGTTAATCAAGTTAGCTTTATCTTAGAGTCTCTTCCGAAGAGCTTCATTCCATTTCAGACAAATGCGTCTTTAAACAAGATAGAGTTTAACTTGACAACCCTTCTAAATGAGCTTCAAAGGTTCCAAACTCTTACTTTGGGTAAGGGAAAACAAGTGGAAGCAAATGTTGCTACCACAAAAAGGAGCTTTTCGAAAGGATCGTCCGCTAAAAGCAAGAGTGGACCTTCTAATCCTGAATCTCAAATGAAGAAGAAGGGAAAGGGGAAGACTCCCAAGACGAACAAGGGAAAGAAAGCTGCAGAAAAAGGTAAGTGTTACCATTGTGGCCAGAATGGGCACTGGTTAAGGAACTGCCCGAAATACCTTGCTGAGAAGAAAGCAGAGAAAGCAGCACAAGGTAAATGTGATTTACTAGTTGTTGAAACATGCTTAGTTGAATATGATACTTCAACCTGGATACTAGATTCAGGAGCCACTAATCATATTTGCTTCTCATTTCAGGAAACTAGTTCTTGAAGAGGCTTGCAGAACACGAGATTACTCTCAAGGTTGGAACGGGAGAGGTAGTCTCGGCTGAAGCACTGGGAGACTTGAAGTTGTTTTTTGTTGATAGATATATCATACTACCTTAAAGATATTATGTATGCTTCTCAAACAGTTGAGAAATTTAGTATCTATCTCTTGTATTTTGGAACAAATGTATTGAATATATTTTGAAATTATGAAGTGTTCACCTTTTCTAGATAATATATTCAAATTTGTTCTACTTATGAACAACTTATATAAGTTAAGACTAACTAAAGCAAAATTTGTCTTTAATATCTAATTGTTTAGTATAAAAGACAATTGGTTTCTTCTAACACCTATTTATGGTATTAAGATTTGGTCACATAATTCTCAATGTGATTGGGAGATTAGTTAAGAGTGGACTTCTAAATCAGTTAGAAGATAACTCTCTTAATGTGAATCTTGTCTTAAAGGAAAAATGACAAAGAGATCTTTTACTAGAAAAGGTCGAAGAACACAAGTACCCTTAAAGCTCGTACGTTCGGACCTATATGGACCAATGAATGTCAAAGCGCGGGGAGGACATGAATATTTCATCAGTTTACTTGATGCTTATTCAAAATTTGGTCAAGTTTACCTAATACATCACAAGTATGATTCTCTTGAAAAGTTCAGAATATACGACTAAATTGAGGATCAATTAGGTAAAATTATAAAGACACTTCGATTAGATCGAGGTGAAGAGTATGTGAACTTAAGATTCCAAGACTATTTGATAGAGCACAGAATCTAGTCATAACTCTCTGCATCTAGTACGCTTAAGTAGAACGGTGTATCAAAAAGAAGAAACTGAGCTTTGTTGGACATGGTTCGCCCTATGATGAGCTTCTCTCTATGATCCTCAAGGATCAAGGAATTTGTATTGACAAATCTCACATTCTTGAGGAAAACCTCATCAGTAATCATCAAACCACGTAGTAAATTAGAATTGAATAGAATTTCCAAAGAGGTTAACAGATATACCTAGTTCATCAACTAAAGTAGTTGATAAAAACTTGAAAATCTGGTCAATCACATCCTTTTCAAGAGTTGAGAGAGCCTCAAAGTAGTGGGAGGGTTGTTCATTAGCCTGAACATTACTTGGTTTTATCGTAAATCAAATTATCATAGTTGATGATGGTTTAGAGGATCCATTGCCTTGCAAAAAAGGGAGCAATGAATGATGTAGATTATTTATCTGACCTCAAGAAATGGCTAGCTAAGAAATTTCAAAATTTTTAAATGCGCAATGTGTTCTCAAAATCCAAATTGTTTGGATCTACAAGAACAGAACACTAGCCATGTCTCAAGCGTCTTATATAAACAAAATGTTGTCTAGATATAAGATGCAGAATTCTAAAAGGGGTTTGTTGCCGTACAGATATGGAATTCAATTGTCAAAGGAACAATGTTCTAAGACACCTCAAGAAGTTGAGGATATGAGAAATATTCCCTATGCTTCCGCTGTTGGGAGTTTGATGTATGCAATGTTATGTACTAGACCTGACATTTGCTACTCAGTGGGGATAGTCAATAGGTATCAGTCCAATCCTGGACGTGATCAATGGACAGCCGTTAAGAATATTCTAAAATATCTTAGAAGAACAAAAGACTACATGCTCGTGTATGGAACTAAGGATTTGATCCTTACTGGATATACTGATTCTGAATTCCAAACTGATAAAGATGCTAGAAAGTCTACATCAGGATCAGTATTCACTCTAAGTGAAAAAGCAGTAGTGTGAAGAAGCGTAAAGTAAAATTGTACTACCTTATCTGGGAGATTGTACATCGTAGTAACGTTGTGGTAACCCCGATACTTGTTGAGCATATTATGACTACTTTGGTTTACAAAGTTCTTCACGGCTAAAGTGTATGAAGGTCCCCTAAAAGAGTTTTAGGTCGATGAAGTTAGTAAACTAGGACAAGTGGAAGACTTATTGGGTTTGTGCCCTAGTTTAAAATATTCATATGTTTATTGTACTCATATGTATATTGGTCTCTCATGATTAAATTCAACATTGTTTGATCTCACTAGGAGTTTTAGTCCAAGTGGGAGTTTGTTGGAATTTATGTCCTAAAACTCGTAGTTTGTAATCATATTCTAT
>JACWES010000342.1:0-11589 GCA_025688845.1 Cucumis hystrix
ATCCTCAAATTACTCAGGATAATGAGCTCTCATGTCGTCCTCTCTCTCCCAAGTAGCTTCCTCAACCTCGTGGTTTCGCCATAAAACCTTAACCAAAGGAATTCCTCTGTTACGAAGCAGTTTAATCTCCCTTGCCAGAATCTCAACTGGCTGCTCCTCATAGCTCAAGTACTCATTAATTAGCAATGTCTCATAATCAACTATATGTGAGGGATCTGCTACGTACTTCCTTAGCATGGAGACATGGAACACATCGTGAACTGCAGATAACAAAGGAGGCAAAGCCAAACGATAAGCTGCGGGGCCAATTCTTTCAAGAATCTCAAACGGCCCTACAAAACGTGGACTCAACTTTCCCTTCTTCTCAAATCTCAGAACACCCTTCATAGGTGCTACCTTCAGAAACACCATGTCCCCCACATCAAATTCAAGATTCCTACGTCGTTTATCAGCATAACTCTTCTGTCTGCTTTGTGCTGTCAACATGCGAGCTCTAATCTTCTGTATGGCTTCGTTGGTGGTCTGAACTATTTCAGGACCTAACATCCGCTGCTCATCAACTTCACCCCAACATGTGGGGGATCTACAACTCTTACCGTATAGTGCTTCAAACGGCGCCATGCCAATGGTAGCCTGGTAGCTATTGTTGTAGGCGAACTCCATCAAATGCAAATGGGAGTCCCAACTCCCTGAGAACTCCAACACACAAGCTCGCAGCATATCCTCCAGAATTTGATTCAAGCGCTCTGTCTGACCATCAGTCTGAGGATGAAAAGCAGTACTAAAGTCCAATCTCGTGCCCATGGCAGCCTGAAGTCTCTTCCAGAACTTGGAGGTAAAACGGGCATCTCTGTCGGAAACTATGGATACTGGTACCCCATGCAATCTTACTACCTCCGTCATATACAATTGTGCCCACTTACTGGCCGTATAAGTGGACTTTCCTGGAACGAAATGCGCTGATTTCGTGAGCCTGTCTACAACAACCCATATCACTGTATAACCCTTCAGGGTTCTAGGCAGTCCAGAAATGAAGTCCATAGATATATTCTCCCACTTCCACTCTGGCACACCCAAGGGTTGTAACAAACCCGCCGGCTTCTGTCTTGGTGCCTTCACCTGCTGGCATACCAGACATTTACTAACAAAGTCTGCCACCTCTCTCTTCATATTTCTCCACCAGTAAACTCGCTTCAGATCCTGGTACATTTTTGTGCTGCCTGGATGCATAGAAAATGGAGAACTATGGGCCTCGGTCAACAACTCGGTCTTAACTACGCTGTCTGCTGGCACACATAACCGTTTGTCAAACATGAGCCCCTCATCAGAAGATATGGAGAACTCCTCGACTTGCCCTGCTTCTACTAAGCGGCGCTTACCCACCAAATAAGGGTCAGTAAGCTGGCCGATAATAATTATCTGCCTCAAAGTTGGCTGTACTGACAACTGAGCTAACTGCGAGGTGACTTCCCCTATGGAAACTGCAATCTCAGCTCTCTCAAGGTCTCTATGCAAATGAACCTGCCTAGTAATGAGTGCTGCAGAATGTGACACCTTTCTGCTAAGAGCATCGGCTACCACATTCGCCTTACCTGGGTGGTATAAAATCTCACAGTCATAGTCTTTAACCAACTCGAGCCATCTTCGCTGCCTCATATTCAACTCCTTCTGAGTGAAGAAGTACTTCAAGCTCTTATGGTCAGTGAAAATCTGAATCTTCTCACCGTATAAATAGTGCCTCCAAATCTTCAGAGCGAACACTACTGCTGCCAACTCTAAATCATGTGTAGGGTAGTTTTGCTCATGATTCTTCAACTGACGGGAAGCATAAGCAATCACCCTACCCTGCTGCATCAAAACACAACCCAACCCTTTCTTAGAGGCATCACTGTATATCACATAATTTCCAGATCCATCCGGTACTGTAAGGACCGGTGCACTAACGAGTTTCTGCTTGAGATCTTGGAAACTGCTTTCGCACGCTGGACTCCAAATAAAAGGAGTCCCCTTCCTGGTTAGTTGGGTCAAGGGACTAGCTATACGAGAGAATCCTTCCACAAACCTCCTGTAATATCCCGCTAATCCCAGAAAACTTCGAACTTCACTAACTGTAGAAGGTCGAGGCCAATGGGTAACGGCGTCGATCTTCGCTGGGTCCACAGAAACTCCCTCACTGGATACTACATGTCCAAGAAAAGATACCTGCTTCAGCCAGAACTCGCACTTAGAAAACTTGGCATACAACTTATTGGCTCGAAGGGTCTCCAACACCTGATGCAAATCCTTCTCATGCTCAACCTCTGTCTTGGAGTAAACTAAGATATCATCAATAAAAACTATCATAGAAATGTCTAAGAAATCCTTAAACACCCTGTTCATTAATTCCATAAAAGCAGCAGGAGCATTTGTCAAGCCAAAGGACATTACAATAAACTCGTAATGTCCATATCGAGAACGAAAGGCCGTCTTAGATATATCATTGTCTCTAATCCTCAACTGGTGATATCCTGATCGTAAATCGATCTTAGAGAACACAGTGGCCCCCTGCAGCTGATCAAATAGGTCTTCAATTCTGGGCAACGGATACTTGTTCTTGACTGTCACCTTATTCAGCTCTCTATAGTCAATGCAAAGACGCATCGACCCATCTTTTTTCTTCACAAACAAGACTGGTGCTCCCCAAGGTGATACACTAGGTCGAATAAAACCCTTGTCCAGCAGCTCCTGCAACTGGACCTTCAGCTCTTTCAGTTCCGCTGGTGCCATTCTGTATGGGGCTCTCGAGATGGGACCGGTTCCCGGTTCGAGCTCTATGGCAAAATCAACCTCTCGGTGGGGCGGAAGTCCTGGAAGCTCCTCTGGAAAAACATCGGGATATTCCCTTACCACTGGCTCGGATGATAAAGATACTTTAGGTCCTCTAGTGTCCACAACACTAGCCAAAATACTCCAAGTACCCTGATCGAGCAGCTTACTAGCCTTCATGGCTGAGATAACTTTGGGTAGGACCACAGTCCCAGCCCCTTTATACTTAAAACTGGTTGCCTTCGGAGGGTTAAAAACTACCTCCTTGCGAAAACAATCTATGCTTGCATGATTAGCAGATAGCCAATTCATGCCTAATATTACATCAAAATCACGCATGTCCAATACCAATAAAGTTACATCTAAAACGTGCTTTGCTACTTCTATCTGACATGCTTTTATTTTTTCGCTCGACAACAAAATTTCTCCAGATGGAGTAGAAACGGACAACAGGTAACTCAAGGGTTCTACTTCTAAATTCACATGCTGTGCAAATACTGAGGATATAAAAGAATGAGAGGACCCCGAGTCAAATAATACTAAGGCAAAGTGTCCCAAGATTGGGAGCGTACCTGTCACCACCATGCCAGCTTTCTCGGCCTCTTGCCTATTAGTGGCAAAAACTCTCCCCTGACGGGTTGGGGAAGTTTGGTTCCCAACACCGTATGACTTCTGAGGGCACTTATCAGCTAGATGCCCAGGTTGTCTACACCTGTAACATACTCCACTCCCTGCTAGGCAACGACCCGAGTGGTGTCTTCCACAATTTGGACATACGGGTAATACCCTCAAGGTTTGGCCTGCCTGAGTCGCTTGCTGTCTGTGCCGGTGGAACAATCCATCTGTCCTCGAACTCTTGTGTGGTGCAACTATAGGTTGCTGCTCAGACTTCCGTTTCTGTCCTGGAGTTGGTCCCTTCTCTGCAGCCTTGGCCAACACCGTCCTCTCATGCAAACTCAGGTCTACCGCCATGCGCAGCGCATCGGCCTGGGTGGTCGGTCTAAGGACGCGAACGAAACCCTGAATCTCAGACTTGAGACCTCTGACGAACTTGTCAGCTCTCTCAGCCTCTGTTCTAACTAAATCAGGTGCAAACCGAGATAACGCATCAAACTCTTGATCATACTCTTCCACGGTCATGTTGCCTTGCTCTAGTTTTAGGAACTCCTGGCACTTGGCCTCTCTCACCGTGGCGGAGAAGAATTTGGCATCAAAGTTCTCCTTGAACTGCTCCCAGGTGATCTTACTTACATCTCCACCTAACATCCTTTCTGTGGACTCCCACCAGCCTCTGCCTCTGTCGATCAGTAAGTATACAGCGCACTAAACCTTCTGGTCATTGGGGCACTTCATATACCGAAAGATGGTCTCCACTGAACTCAACCACATTTGCGCCTTGGTGGGGTCTGCTAAAGATCCATCGAAAGTTTGAGGGTTATACTTCCTGAAGTCCCTCAGGTGCTTGGCTTCGGCTGATAGCATGTCTGGTAAGTGTTGGGCCACAACTGGGGCCTGAACTCCTATGACTGGTATCTGAACACCTGCAGTCGGTGCCTGAGTAGGGGCTGTCTGGGTCTGTGGAGCCGGCTGTCGCTGTGCCATCACTTCCAACAATAGGTCCCTATACCTTTGCTCCATGGCAGCAAGATCCGCTTGAGTGACAGGTGCATTAGGGTCTACAGCTTGTGCAGATGACTGTCCCCCGCTTTGTCCTTCAGGTTGTCCCTCAGGCTGGCTACTCCCAACTCCTCTGCCTCCTCTACCACCTCTACGAACACTTCTTCGTGGCGGCATTTTTCCTAAATTCCACCATTAAAAGTCTTTTACTACGAATTCATTCATAACATGCTTACTTACTTATCTAGTTTAATTCAGGCAAGGTCATATGCACAATCTTAAATTATATCTTAGTACGTACCTGGCGAGTGACGAAGGACCGTATTGACCATAGGGCTAAAATCAACGACTTACATCGTAAGTCAGTCTACAGAACCTAAGACTGGGCTCTGATACCAACTGAAACACCCCAACCTTCTTAGAAGGTTGAGATCATTACTATTTAAATAAAATGTAGTTTTTTTTTTTTTTTAAAAGGCAAATTAGTTTTATAAGTTTTGAGAAATATTTAAATAAATAAGTAGTGAGAATAATAAAATAAAATACTGATTTGGGCCCATAAAAATAAAAGAAATACTTTTAAAATAATTAAAGTTCTAAAGTTCTAAAAAGAATAATTCTTGAATCATAAATGCGGAAAAACTGAACTATTCCCTATGGCGAACCACGGTCACTTCTTGTCATTCGCCAACTTGCCCTTGCCTTTATCTTTACCTGAAAATTTAAACATTTGAGAGAATGAGTATATAAAATTATACTCAGTAAGAGACCCGTACTTAGTCTCCCTATGTGTTGTTAGTCTCTTGCTAGAGTCCTGCAATAAGGTACCACGCTCTATGGTGCTCCCGAACGCACGCTATCCAGTAGTCCCACCGGGACTGAACTGGGCTCTCGGTGATCCCGAAGGAGTCACCCTAAAGGAGAGTCGGGCTGTAAGTGATCCCGTCGAATCACGTCTCAGTAATACTCAAACATATATATGGGAGGACCTTAATGGACCCCTCGTGGTACGACTCTAACCAGCAGACCAACAGAACACTATAGGCTATACATGCTCATCATAAAATCAACATTCAACTCAACATACACAATCTCATAGATACATATAATCACATCATGCATCAATAATATGCATCTCAGCAAAAAAGGAAAAATTCTCTTACCTGAAGATCCGCTAAAAATAATTCACTGGTTGACAGTCAATTCCTCCCAGTACTCAATCCCGAAGATTAGGGTTGAATCCAACACAACCCTAAGTGAAACAATTCACAGTCTCAGTTCCTCCAACTATATTCGTTCCTTCAAGAAAACATAGATCCACCTAAATCCATAATCTTTATTTATTCAGAATAGAATAGGCAATTAATGGGAGTACCATCTCAATCGATAATAGTCCAACTCACCAAAGTGACTCCACAACAAGGAATGGCTTGAACCAAATGAAATCAGCTCAAGTGGCTTGATGAAGAGACTCGGCTCGGACCTTGAGGCTTTACGGCTTACGAACGGACGAAGACGGCCCGCGCGGCTTGGTGAAAACGGACGCTGGCGGCTGGACGCGTGCGGCTCGGTGAAGACGGACGCGTGGACCCGTGCGGCTGGAACTCGTGCGGCTGGACGCTGGCGGCCGGAACCCGTGCGGCTAGACGCTGGCGGCTGGAAGCGTGCGGCTGGCCGACTGAGACGTGAGGCGAACGACTTCGTCCGACGACCGTCGTCGTGGTGGTGTTTGCGACGGCTAAGGTTTCTTTGTGACGGCTAGGGTTTCTTTGTGAGGAAGAAGATGAATTGTAACTATGGCAAGCATCCCGAGGGTGTATTTAATATGTAAAATACTAATAATAATAATAACATTAATACCATTATTATTATTATTATCTAATTTTCCCCAAATAACTCCTCTTTTCCTTCATCTCTTCCTATTCCTATTTAATTTTTCCTCTTTCCTCATTAATATCCCTTATAACATATCTTTCCTTAATAATTAATAATGATAACAATAGTATTACCAATTTTCAACCATTAACCCCACATCTTTCCAAAATACTTTATTTTCCACAAAAATTAAAACCATCTCACAAAATAACACCCAAAATTAATAAAATGATAACGAAATATCTTGAAAATTTTGGGGTGTTACAATATTCCCTCCTTTGAAGATCTTTCGTCCTCGAAAGTCTTTTTTTTTTTTTTTTTTAATCCTCAAATTACTCAGGATAATGAGCTCTCATGTCGTCCTCTCTCTCCCAAGTAGCTTCCTCAACCTCGTGGTTTCGCCATAAAACCTTAACCAAAGGAATTCCTCTGTTACGAAGCAGTTTAATCTCCCTTGCCAGAATCTCAACTGGCTGCTCCTCATAGCTCAAGTACTCATTAATTAGCAATGTCTCATAATCAACTATATGTGAGGGATCTGCTACGTACTTCCTTAGCATGGAGACATGGAACACATCGTGAACTGCAGATAACAAAGGAGGCAAAGCCAAACGATAAGCTGCGGGGCCAATTCTTTCAAGAATCTCAAACGGCCCTACAAAACGTGGACTCAACTTTCCCTTCTTCTCAAATCTCAGAACACCCTTCATAGGTGCTACCTTCAGAAACACCATGTCCCCCACATCAAATTCAAGATTCCTACGTCGTTTATCAGCATAACTCTTCTGTCTGCTTTGTGCTGTCAACATGCGAGCTCTAATCTTCTGTATGGCTTCGTTGGTGGTCTGAACTATTTCAGGACCTAACATCCGCTGCTCATCAACTTCACCCCAACATGTGGGGGATCTACAACTCTTACCGTATAGTGCTTCAAACGGCGCCATGCCAATGGTAGCCTGGTAGCTATTGTTGTAGGCGAACTCCATCAAATGCAAATGGGAGTCCCAACTCCCTGAGAACTCCAACACACAAGCTCGCAGCATATCCTCCAGAATTTGATTCAAGCGCTCTGTCTGACCATCAGTCTGAGGATGAAAAGCAGTACTAAAGTCCAATCTCGTGCCCATGGCAGCCTGAAGTCTCTTCCAGAACTTGGAGGTAAAACGGGCATCTCTGTCGGAAACTATGGATACTGGTACCCCATGCAATCTTACTACCTCCGTCATATACAATTGTGCCCACTTACTGGCCGTATAAGTGGACTTTCCTGAAACGAAATGCGCTGATTTCGTGAGCCTGTCTACAACAACCCATATCACTGTATAACCCTTCAGGGTTCTAGGCAGTCCAGAAATGAAGTCCATAGATATATTCTCCCACTTCCACTCTGGCACACCCAAGGGTTGTAACAAACCCGCCGGCTTCTGTCTTGGTGCCTTCACCTGCTGGCATACCAGACATTTACTAACAAAGTCTGCCACCTCTCTCTTCATATTTCTCCACCAGTAAACTCGCTTCAGATCCTGGTACATTTTTGTGCTGCCTGGATGCATAGAAAATGGAGAACTATGGGCCTCGGTCAACAACTCGGTCTTAACTACGCTGTCTGCTGGCACACATAACCGTTTGTCAAACATGAGCCCCTCATCAGAAGATATGGAGAACTCCTCGACTTGCCCTGCTTCTACTAAGCGGCGCTTACCCACCAAATAAGGGTCAGTAAGCTGGCCGATAATAATTATCTGCCTCAAAGTTGGCTGTACTGACAACTGAGCTAACTGCGAGGTGACTTCCCCTATGGAAACTGCAATCTCAGCTCTCTCAAGGTCTCTATGCAAATGAACCTGCCTAGTAATGAGTGCTGCAGAATGTGACACCTTTCTGCTAAGAGCATCGGCTACCACATTCGCCTTACCTGGGTGGTATAAAATCTCACAGTCATAGTCTTTAACCAACTCGAGCCATCTTCGCTGCCTCATATTCAACTCCTTCTGAGTGAAGAAGTACTTCAAGCTCTTATGGTCAGTGAAAATCTGAATCTTCTCACCGTATAAATAGTGCCTCCAAATCTTCAGAGCGAACACTACTGCTGCCAACTCTAAATCATGTGTAGGGTAGTTTTGCTCATGATTCTTCAACTGACGGGAAGCATAAGCAATCACCCTACCCTGTTGCATCAAAACACAACCCAACCCTTTCTTAGAGGCATCACTGTATATCACATAATTTCCAGATCCATCCGGTACTGTAAGGACCGGTGCACTAACGAGTTTCTGCTTGAGATCTTGGAAACTGCTTTCGCACGCTGGACTCCAAATAAAAGGAGTCCCCTTCCTGGTTAGTTGGGTCAAGGGACTAGCTATACGAGAGAATCCTTCCACAAACCTCCTGTAATATCCCGCTAATCCCAGAAAACTTCGAACTTCACTAACTGTAGAAGGTCGAGGCCAATGGGTAACGGCGTCGATCTTCGCTGGGTCCACAGAAACTCCCTCACTGGATACTACATGTCCAAGAAAAGATACCTGCTTCAGCCAGAACTCGCACTTAGAAAACTTGGCATACAACTTATTGGCTCGAAGGGTCTCCAACACCTGATGCAAATCCTTCTCATGCTCAACCTCTGTCTTGGAGTAAACTAAGATATCATCAATAAAAACTATCATAGAAATGTCTAAGAAATCCTTAAACACCCTGTTCATTAATTCCATAAAAGCAGCAGGAGCATTTGTCAAGCCAAAGGACATTACAATAAACTCGTAATGTCCATATCGAGAACGAAAGGCCGTCTTAGATATATCATTGTCTCTAATCCTCAACTGGTGATATCCTGATCGTAAATCGATCTTAGAGAACACAGTGGCCCCCTGCAGCTGATCAAATAGGTCTTCAATTCTGGGCAACGGATACTTGTTCTTGACTGTCACCTTATTCAGCTCTCTATAGTCAATGCAAAGACGCATCGACCCATCTTTTTTCTTCACAAACAAGACTGGTGCTCCCCAAGGTGATACACTAGGTCGAATAAAACCCTTGTCCAGCAGCTCCTGCAACTGGACCTTCAGCTCTTTCAGTTCCGCTGGTGCCATTCTGTATGGGGCTCTCGAGATGGGACCGGTTCCCGGTTCGAGCTCTATGGCAAAATCAACCTCTCGGTGGGGCGGAAGTCCTGGAAGCTCCTCTGGAAAAACATCGGGATATTCCCTTACCACTGGCTCGGATGATAAAGATACTTTAGGTCCTCTAGTGTCCACAACACTAGCCAAAATACTCCAAGTACCCTGATCGAGCAGCTTACTAGCCTTCATGGCTGAGATAACTTTGGGTAGGACCACAGTCCCAGCCCCTTTATACTTAAAACTGGTTGCCTTCGGAGGGTTAAAAACTACCTCCTTGCGAAAACAATCTATGCTTGCATGATTAGCAGATAGCCAATCCATGCCTAATATTACATCAAAATCACGCATGTCCAATACCAATAAAGTTACATCTAAAACGTGCTTTGCTACTTCTATCTGACATGCTTTTATTTTTTCGCTCGACAACAAAATGTCTCCAGATGGAGTAGAAACGGACAACAGGTAACTCAAGGGTTCTACTTCTAAATTCACATGCTGTGCAAATACTGAGGATATAAAAGAATGAGAGGACCCCGAGTCAAATAATACTAAGGCAAAGTGTCCCAAGATTGGGAGCGTACCTGTCACCACCATGCCAGCTTTCTCGGCCTCTTGCCTATTAGTGGCAAAAACTCTCCCCTGACGGGTTGGGGAAGTTTGGTTCCCAACACCGTATGACTTCTGAGGGCACTTATCAGCTAGATGCCCAGGTTGTCTACACCTGTAACATACTCCACTCCCTGCTAGGCAACGACCCGAGTGGTGTCTTCCACAATTTGGACATACGGGTAATACCCTCAAGGTTTGGCCTGCCTGAGTCGCTTGCTGTCTGTGCCGGTGGAACAATCCATCTGTCCTCGAACTCTTGTGTGGTGCAGCTATAGGTTGCTGCTCAGACTTCCGTTTCTGTCCTGGAGTTGGTCCCTTCTCTGCAGCCTTGGCCAACACCGTCCTCTCATGCAAACTCAGGTCTACCGCCATGCGCAGCGCATCGGCCTGGGTGGTCGGTCTAAGGACGCGAACGAAACCCTGAATCTCATACTTGAGACCTCTGACGAACTTGTCAGCTCTCTCAGCCTCTGTTCTAACTAAATCAGGTGCAAACCGAGATAACGCATCAAACTCTTGATCATACTCTTCCACGGTCATGTTGCCTTGCTCTAGTTTTAGGAACTCCTGGCACTTGGCCTCTCTCACCGTGGCGGAGAAGAATTTGGCATCAAAGTTCTCCTTGAACTGCTCCCAGGTGATCTTACTTACATCTCCACCTAACATCCTTTCTGTGGACTCCCACCAGCCTCTGCCTCTGTCGATCAGTAAGTATACAGCGCACTAAACCTTCTGGTCATTGGGGCACTTCATATACCGAAAGATGGTCTCCACTGAACTCAACCACATTTGCGCCTTGGTGGGGTCTGCTAAAGATCCATCGAAAGTTTGAGGGTTATACTTCCTGAAGTCCCTCAGGTGCTTGGCTTCGGCTGATAGCATGTCTGGTAAGTGTTGGGCCACAACTGGGGCCTGAACTCCTATGACTGGTATCTGAACACCTGCAGTCGGTGCCTGAGTAGGGGCTGTCTGGGTCTGTGGAGCCGGCTGTCGCTGTGCCATCACTTCCAACAATAGGTCCCTATACCTTTGCTCCATGGCAGCAAGATCCGCTTGAGTGACAGGTGCATTAGGGTCTACAGCTTGTGCAGATGACTGTCCCCCGCTTTGTCCTTCAGGTTGTCCCTCAGGCTGGCTACTCCCAACTCCTCTGCCTCCTCTACCACCTCTACGAACACTTCTTCGTGGCGGCATTTTTCCTAAATTCCACCATTAAAAGTCTTTTACTACGAATTCATTCATAACATGCTTACTTACTTATCTAGTTTAATTCAGGCAAGGTCATATGCACAATCTTAAATTATATCTTAGTACGTACCTGGCGAGTGACGAAGGACCGTATTGACCATAGGGCTAAAATCAACGACTTACATCGTAAGTCAGTCTACAGAACCTCAGACTGGGCTCTGATACCAACTGAAACACCCCAACCTTCTTAGAAGGTTGAGATCATTACTATTTAAATAAAATGTAGTTTTTTTTTTTTTTTAAAAGGCAAATTAGTTTTATAAGTTTTGAGAAATATTTAAATAAATAAGTAGTGAGAATAATAAAATAAAATACT
>JACWES010000343.1:0-11555 GCA_025688845.1 Cucumis hystrix
ACCAAAAGGACTAAATTCTAGTTATAAACCTTAGAAACTAAATTGTATCATTTTAAAACCATAGAGACCAAATTTGTAATTTAAACTAAAAATTTATATATTTATAATTTTATATTATTATATAATTTATAGTATATTACATAATACATATTATATTAAAAAAATGATTTGAGTTTATAACATGACATATTGTATTTCTAAATGTTTTTATATGTATTTAATATAACTCTGCTTTTAAAAGGAGGTTTTTTAAAAATATAACAAATTGACAAAATATTTACACTGTATAGAACAATTTCGAAAATGGAAAAAACCTACAATGAAAAATACCAAAAATGCCCCAATTAACATGCGATTAATTGGCCACTCTCTCGCATAATTGTTCTTTTAAACAATCATGATTCGCAATCGTGTAGAAAATGATACACGATTGCGTACCAATTCTAAACGATCGTGGTTGTTTAGATTTGGTACTCGATCATGTACCCAAATCTAAATGATCGTGTACCAATATCCCAACGATTTTGTTTTTCAGAATCGTGTACCAAATAAATATCCCGAAGATATTTTTTCAAGACCGTGTATCAAATAAATATCCCAACAACGATTTGTTTTCAATTAGATCATGTACCAAATATAAATCTTTTATGTTTGGTTCACGATTGTTTAGACTTGGCTACATGACCGGGTAACCAAATCTAAATGATCGTGTACCCAATATTCCAACAATTTTTTTCAAGATCTTTTATATTTGGTACAAAATCTTGTACCAATATTGTTTAGATTTGATACACGGTCGTGTAGCCAAATCTAAAAGACCGTGGACTAATATCCCAACCATTTTTGTTCAAGATTGTGTGCGAAGATATTTTATATTTTGTACACGATATTGAACCAAATAACACTTTGGAAGAAAAGAATAATTCAAGATTTATGATTGTTTGAAAACAAATATCATGATTTTAGAAAAATATAAAAGAAAAATTGCAAAAGAAAAAAGAAGAAAGAAGATGGAAAGGGAGGGCAAACTTGGAATATTTTAAAAAAATGGCAGGTTTCATAAACTTTTTGATTTTGTTATAGAGGTCATAAATATTTTGATGTTTTGTAATATTTATGAAAAGTAATCTAAAAATATTTAATTTACAAAGGATAATTGCCTCTTATAAGTTCTAATGCATTTAGGGTGTGTTTGGATTACCTTTTAAATTGTTTAAATTTGAAAAGAAAAACCATTTAAAAAGAATTGGGGTGTTCAGTAACTTTTCAAAATGCATTTTAAAAAAATGAGATTGAAAAATAATCCATTTTAAAGAAAACGCTCAAACCGAAATTTTGAGAAAATGGGTTTTTAAACATAATGATGTATATAAACAAAGCTTATATAAGTGTTTAAATTTTAAACTCATTTTAAAGAAATTGCTTAAAAGAAAATATACTTTTAAAAAACATTTTTTTTCCTAGATAATCCAACCATACTCTAAATAATTGAGTTGTCTTATTGTCATATAACAAATAATTATTTTATTAATAAAACAAATTATTTCAAACTAGATGTAAATTCCAACAAATGGTAGTTTGGATTTCACTAGAAAGTGATTAAGAAATAATAGTCAAACCTTTATTTATAAATTATAACATTAATTGTCAATTACATATGCCCTTTTTTTCCTCAAAATCTCATAATTTGATGATAACATGAATGAATAATGCAAGGTTTGTGGTGTTTAAATTATAGGTTTAAGGGAGTATTGGTTAGCATTGAACACTATTTCTCAGTGGACTAGGAGCAGACCATGGAATAAAGCCTTTAGGCTTGCAGTTTTTGAACCCTCCAATAATTGGTGGACTTGGAACCGTTGCACTATTTAAGTGTTTCGAAATGTCGTAGACGCTTGTACCTGTTGTAGGATTTTGAATGATTTGAAGCATGTTTCTTGAAGTTGCCGTGGTTGGGGAAAAGTAGGAAATGACCAAGAAGAAAACTAGAGAGCAACGTAGCATAGCCATTATTAACAATGAAGCAAATTGAATAAATAAAGATAAATGGTGTACTTGTTGAGTTTTGGAGATATTTTTCTTTTCTTTGTTAGAATGAGGGATGGTTTTTTTTTTTAAATGTTGGAGAGGGGCTTAAATATTATGTGGGAAGAGAGAGAGAGAGAGCGCAAGTCAAGGAAGATAAATTAAGAAAATGTATTGAAAATAGGCTGTCTTTAATCTTTAAGTGCATTTCATAACTGGAATTTTCTCTGTTTTTGTCCACGAATTCATTGAAAATTTGGTGATTGTTAAAACAAAATTGGTCTAAAGTTATTTGAGTACAACTATTTTCTGAGAAGAACTATATATGAAGTTTGAACAAAGCACATGACTTTAAACCGTTTAACTTTTCAAACTTAGGCTAAGGTCATAACGTTATAAATCAAGATAATTAATGCAATCTGTAACAACATTTTATTTCAGAAACATAGAAATAAGACTTCAGGTGGATGAGGTTCAAAATAAGTAAATAGATAAATAAATTGATGAATAACAAATAATAAAATTCTAATTCGATTGCTTACCATAGTCAATGCGATCGTTTAGCGTGGTCAACACGATCGTTTAGATTTGAAGCATTTTTTTCGTTGTTAAAAAGAACTACGCAATCATGTTGATATTACCTACATGATCATGTATAATTTTCTACACACGATTGCGTATCATAATCGTTTGGAAGAAGAATTACACTCGCGCGTGCGGTCGATTAATCATGTGTTGACTTGAGCATTTTTGGTATTTTCTATTGTGTACATGTGAACCTTTTTTGTTTTCAAAATTGTTCTAACTTCATTCACGAACATAATCGAATAATAACGTTGGCTATCCAAGTTATTAATAGTCCGTGCTAGTTGCTAAATCAATTCCTTAGGCTATAATGGGGTGTTTGACGACCATAAAAAAATAGTAAATAAATAATGTGAGTGTTTGACGCTTACTAGTATAAACACAACACGTGTGTACATGTGAAAAGTTATAGATTAATTTAATTTTATAGAATAGAAGATAGTCATCCCAATCTCATGTATTTTATTGAGGTAACTAGTGTCCTATTTTAATTTTTAATATATATTATATTTTAATGGGCACTTACAAAAAAGGCAAAACAAGTTATAATAATTAAGTCCATAGCACACAAATTTATTGTTTCCAAAAATGGCAAAAACAAAGTCCAACACCTATATACAGAATGTAAAATGTCACAAATGCCCTTGTTACTAATATACATTTGATACACCTGATACACTTGATATACCTAATAACCCTTTATACACTTGATACTCCTTAATACATTTGACACTCCTTGATACACTTGATATACATTTGATACTTCTTGATAACCTTTGGACCTTGATACACTTGATGGACCATGATACTCTTAAATACACTCAATACCATTATTTGATACACCTGAAACATCTTGATACACCTAATACTTTTTGTTACACTTGATTATTCTTGATACACTTAAATGTTTTATTGATAAGTTTGATATACTGCTAATAAACTTGTTATGCTTCATTGGTACACTCAACAAATTTGATACGCTTGATAATGCTCGTGATATTTTTGACACACCAGATGTAATGCAGATACACTTAGTATTCTTCACTTACACACTTGATTGATTAAATACACTTGATATGCTTGAAGTCCTACTTATACACTTGATACAATATTGATATACACTTGTGTAAACTCGATTTATATACTTAATAATGATTCACTTTACTGATATGCTGATACGCTTTAATAATTTATTGTGGGTATATTTGATAATGACACATTGAGTTATTTCATTCATATACTTAATAATACTACAATGAACTACTGCATAAAATTAAAAAAAAATGAAAAATCACGTAGTAAATATATCAACCAACTAATACATATAATATAAGTACATCACAATACTAATATACGAAACTGATACAAAGTAAAACCAAAACAAAATCAATGAATAAAAAATAAAACAAAATCATTTGAAATCAGATTCAACTCAAAATATACAACGAAGAAAGTAGAGAAAAATCACAAACGAAGTTAAATTACTCCGATCAACAATCATTATATTTCATATTGCAATTAATGTACTATTGATATCCTAAAATGAAGATTAGGGCAGAAAGAACAAATTTTTTTTCTCGTATAAGAAAGGATGATTAGGGCCTTTAAAAGTGGGAGAAGAAATAAAAGATGATTATGACATTAAAAAGATGAGAAAAAAATAAGTTATTGAGAATTTTACCATATTTGCAGAATAACAAATTTATGATGGAGCGTATTTTAAAAAGTGAGAATTTTACCATATTTGCAAAATTCTAAAACAAAGTTATATTTGCTATACTATATTCTCAAAAGGCTACCCATTGCAATTTTCCATACTTTAATTGTGAAATTTATATTTTAATTTATTCACAACATAAGCTTTAAATAAAAAATATAAATTAAAAATAAAATTACAGATCCTTCGTCCTCGTCAAGCTAAGTATGCTCTATCAATTAAAAGTTCTATGAAATATGTGCTTCAAAGCATTCATATGTTTAAGTTTTGTGTAGTGGTTAGTTGTTATCGCTGGTTTAATGCTTGAAAGAAGTTAGTGTGAGGTGACTAATTTTGCTTTAGTAGCATGAAAAGGGAAAAGAAAATATTGTGAGGCCATTTAGTGTTGGTCCATTCCATGAAGGGTCATTAGAGCGAAACATTTATTTCAACTCAAACGCAATGAATGTGATGAGATTATCTAGTGTTATGGCAATAAAGAAAACAAAAATTGTATACATGTTTAAGCTATACAATGAATTGTTCAAATGACAATCTAATAAATAAGATATTTCGGTGGTACCTAGAGAAACTAAGGACATGACTAAATTCAAACATATGGAATGCATTGAATTATGTATAAAGTTGAGATATTGGAGAATGAAAAAAGACTTTAATTAGTGTGAAATTATTTCGATGGGACTCCAAGGATTTATTTTGTGCACTACCATGGAGAATGAGATTAGTGAAACTTCAATAATAAACTTTATCATAATAAGTTAAGAACATGTGTCCAAGCTTAAAGTTTATTGGTAAAAAAAAAAGAGAAAAATATTTGAATGAGTTCAAATATTAATTTAATGTGAATTGGATGCGATATGAGAGGAACTTATATTTGAATATGATTCAAATTTAATTTAAGTTAAATATAAGATATTTAATTTAGTTATTAATTAATTGGAGAATTAATTAATAGTTTAGTTTTATTTAATTAAATTTGATTTAATTAAATCTATAAGATATTGGAGAGATATTCATTTAAATAAGATTTAAATAAAATATTAATTAAATAGGATTGAGAGGAAGAAAGAAAGGGATTGAGAGGAAGAAAGAGAGAGATTGATAGGAAGAAAGAGAGGGATTGAGAATAATTAAGAAGGAATAAGGTGGGATTAAACCCACATATACATGTATGTGTGTATAGAATATTTATATTTATATGGATGTGTGTGTGTATATATATATTTTTTCAGATCAGGACGAGGTCGAAAATGTATTCTCCGTCCTCGACTTCGAAATGTCAATAATAATCTCACTCCCTCCCTCATTCCACGTGTTTATTTAATGTGTCTAATTGATTATTCACTACAACAAAACCTACCTACTATGACAGTTACATATATCCCAAATTGGAAAGAGGAAAGAAAAAATTGTCACAAAAGGTCAATATTTGCCTTGAATTTTTGCTATGATTCAATATGGATTGTTGCAAAGGCAGTTGATAAGTTTTATTATTATGTTATTGAACTCCATGACCATCAAATGTTGTTAGACTTATATTGAAAAGTTTTCGAAGCTTTATTTTTCTCATCGGCTTGCAACCCTTAATATGTAAATTTGGAAAAACATTTTGTAGCTAGCTTTTCTTCATGTTTTCATGATTGGGAAGGTTTGGCTGATAGTGTAGACTATGCTTGTAGTTTATCATATGATACTGCATTGAAATATGGATTTTCTTGCAATCGTTTAACTGCACAAGGTAATTCTTTGCTTGCGCCCTTGTGGTTTTATTGTTTGAATAGTGTATAGTTTGTTCATGTTCGGATACCTTTATACACTCTCTTTTAGAAGGTTTGATAGCTAGTAACTTTCAAGCTCGTAGAAAGATTCTTCAATGATAAGAAAATACATCAATCCATGAGAATGATATCAATCTAGTAGTAAAATGAGCACATGTCAACTAACTTAAGTTGCAATATTAACTTAAGTCATAGTTTTGATTTCCTCTCTACCATTAACTGAGAAAGGTCAGTTTTAGGATTTTCCAATAAGGATGGACAAACATTAACCTTATGGATGGACTAACATTAACAGTAGCCTTGTGTACCACCTCTCTCAGGTTTATTCATATTTTACTTTCCTCTCTCTCATTTTTTTTCAATTATTTAATTCTTGGTAATGTATTTCCCATCCTTACTTGGTGTCAATGGAGAATTGTATTGTACACACTTCTACAATGAAGAGTGATAATCTATTTTTAATTATCTAGTTCTTGGTAAGCCCTTGCTGGTGAAGAATTTCAAAAATTTCTACTCAATTATATCCACCATTTCGTGTGTTCAACATATCATGCTTAAAACTATTTTACATAAGCTTCTCCGAGGATATTTTGATCCTCCTTTTAGTGGTACATGAGTCACATAGAGCTACTATGCTAGTACAAGGCTCTTACAAATTTCAGAAAAATCATATTAAAATGAACTTTTGTCACTCAAAAACTTGATGAATTCATAACGTCATATTAATTTTAAGTACTCTCAATTAAAGTTTAACTGTGTTCTTCTCAGTTTGGAGGGTGTCGAAACTGTTGTTCAGTGGAGAAGTGTTTATCCTTTTTCCCTGTAGGTGTAGAACTGTAACACCCCAAAAAAAAAAAAAATTTAAGTTAATTTTGTTATCATTTTAATTTTTGGGTGTTATTTTATGTAATGGTTTTGATTTGTGGAGATTAAGTATTTTGGAAAGATGTGGGTTTAATGGTTGAAAATTTAGAAATTATATTATTATTATTATAATTATTAAGGAAAAATATAAAAGAGGTGAGATAAGGGTTATTAATGAAGAGAGAGGAAAAATTAATTGGGAATAGGAAGAGATGAAGGAAAAGAGGAGTTATTTGGGGGAAAGTAAATAATAATAATAATAATGGTATTAATGTTATTGTTATTATTAGTATTTTATATGTTTAAATACACCCTCGGGATGCGTGCCATACTATTCATCTTCTTCCTCACAAGAAAAAAATACCCTAGCCGCCGCACGACTGAAGCAGCCGCTGCTCGACGACGGTCACCGGACGAAGCCGCACGCCTCCCTCGCGTCTCACTCTCAAACCCATTTTATACTAAGGATTTAGTTGAGAATATCAATTCTAATTTTCTATAGTCCTCTCTGATTTTTTTTCTATTATTGTTGGTAGGCTCATCTCTGACCTATAAGCATTTCTTGTTGACTTACACTATTGAATAATTAAAAGAGTGTGGTGTATGGTGGTGGGTGAGTTGAGTTGTTTATGCCTTAAATATCCATTGGCTCCATTGATTTGAGGTAAATATTCAAGGATTGAAGTTGTGATATCAATTAAAGAAGACAATTTTTTTTTTGTGGGGGTGTTTTTAGAGATGAAGATGGAAGATTGGTATGCAGATTGTATTCTGTTTTTTGGTATGCACAACCATAATATTTACTTCCTTATATTCATGTTCTCTTTGTAGGTTCTAATGGAGCCAACAAAGGTCATGAAATTTCCTTCAAATAAGCTAATCAGGATCATCAAAATACACTGGCTGTTTTTAGAAATGAAGAATTTGACCGTGGTTCAAGCAACAAAGAATATTTTCAAAGGTGAAGAATTACCGGTTGGTTGTTTATGGTTGTACAGAAAATCATGTTATATATATTATGATAGTATTTACACTGGTTTTGATTAAGGGTTGTAATTCCATACTTGTAAATTGTTCAAACTTGATTAGAAATGTATGAATATTACAAAGTGTATTATAGCGTATCTATATTAAAGTATCGACCATTTGTTTCTATATGGGTCTTTTGTGTATTATAACATTATTGTCATTCAAATGGTTCGTGTAATGGCGGAGCGACAAGGAGATAGGGAAAAACGGTACTAATTGAGGAATTTGCAACATGAAATAAATGTCATAATATTAAAACAATGACATTTTTGTTATAAAAAAAAACTGTCACGATTGCTTTATATTTGAAAGGAAAAAATTGTCGTCAATAGCAAAACAATGACATTTAATATTCTAAAAAAATTGTTACGATTGATATATATTTGTCAGGAAAAAATTGTCATCAATAGAAAAACAATGACATTTAATTTTCTAAAAAAGCTGTCACGATTACCCTATATTTGACAGAAAAAAAATTGTCATCAATTTCGAAAAAATAAAATTTATTTTTAAAAAAACTGTCACGATTGACATATCCTTGACATTTAAAAAATGTCATAATAAACGAATTTGCGACATTTTTTTAACTATCGCTAATACGCAAATGATGACAGTTATTTGTTGTCATAATATAAAATATGACAGTTATTTGCTGTCATAAAATAGTAATTAACGACATTTATTTTCTGTCATGAAAAAACTTATTGCGACAGTTTTCGAAAATTGTCGTGGACGGACTTTTCATGACTCTCGATACTATGACTGTAAATAATTGTCACGGATTTTATTCGTGACAGAAAAGAACTGTCTTCGTAGAATATTTTTGTTGTAATGATTTTATATAGGTATCGAGCTATCTACAAATATGCTACAAGAAATTGACGATTTTCCAACTATGGCTGAAGTTGCCAAAAAATGACCCCAAATGAGTCAGCAAAAGGAACTCCCAATGCCATTTTGTTGTTTGGGACCGTGATTGGTAAAACTACGTCGTGGATGCAACTCTTGATGGGATAGTATTGTGCATCGGGAATACCCACCAACTCCCAATGGTCTGACGGGATGGGATCTAGTAATGTTTGACGGCGTTTAAATACCGTCGGGAGTGGGTACGTCAATCTCCTAACGATCATCACTGTTGAAAATGCCTAAACTCTCAACATCGTTGTTGGGAGTAGTTTCTTCATCAATTTTTTACAATTATACGTAGAATCGAAGTCTTGAGGAAGCAAATTGGTCAAATGGAGGTGAAAAAGGCTAAAAACACCCTAATTAAGGTGCTGCATTATTCATAGAAGACATCAAATGGAGAAAGCGTGATGTCGGTAAGGTTTTAGAGTTTCTTTAATCTTTTTTGTATAATAATTAAGTCATGAAATAATGGTGGTGGGTTTTGGGGATATTGCACCAGCGGATTGCTAAAGTTCGTTTTTGGAGCTTATGAGTAGGAAAACCCCAATGTTTAGATTGTAAGGATTACCTGCTTTATAATTTGGTCTATTATTTTAACTTCTATGCTTACAATCTATGAATGTTGTGTCCAATCTTCGGGTTGTCTTTGTTGAGTTACAAATTGATGCATTATTTATGTGTTAATCTCAAGGGTTAAAAGCATATATTTGTGCGTGAATTGATTGGCTGTATTTATAATCTTTTTACAACATTGTATGATTAACTCAATTAAAGATCATAATCAACAATAAAAAATGTATTGCAATTATCATAACATTAATAGCATCACTTTCCCTTAATTCAATATTTATGTGCAATCCTAGGTTCTAGCGTCTTTGAATCATTGTTTTGATCTCTTATATACCATATTTGTATCGTAACACACTGGTTTTCGAAAGTGCATATTGAAAACTTACTACTCATTAGAATATATACTTACTACTCATTAGAATATATCTCCAACAACGCCGAAATCACGAAAACTTATTTTTCTATCAATCCCCAAGCAACCAACATTCAACAATCTGAATTTAGAATAATAATCTAAACTACCAAAGATTGATCGGATATAATAACAACTAGCCAAATAGTCTCAACCACCAAATCTAAAATTAGAGTAATAAATAAATATAATAAAGGAAATTGACCACATCATAACAATATTGATCATTCATAGTTATAAATTTTAGTCAAATCATTAGAACCATTATTATTTTCCAATTTAAGTTAATTAAGAACATATAAAAAATTAAAGTCATTATACATCAAAACATAATTCAATTTATTAATACATTAAGGTTTGAATTCCCATAATTCTCACTTACAAGCCATGTGTTACAACTTGTTATAAATGATTCAACCATGTGCCTTCTTGCATATAAACTTTTTGTTGCATCATACATACTTTAGTTTGCTTGTTACATTTACATATATATGTTAAAAGAAAACTGTTTTCTTTTTTCTTCTCAAAATATGGAGAAAAAAAGGTGTACTCTAATATCTTTAGATAAAATTTGTTTCAGAATTCTCAAAATTTTCGATTTTCCAGCTATGGAATGCACTAGCTTATTTTTAGGACAACTTACCTCCAATATTTTCTAAATTTATCTTCCTTGACATGCATCTCTCTCTCTTCTCAACTATATTTAAAGCACTCTCCCCCATGAAAATAAAATCACCTTCATTCCAATAAAGAGAAAAAAAAGTCTCGCCGTCAATCTCTCATCTATTTGTTGCATTATCTTAAAATGGCTTCAGTCCGATGCAGTCTAGTTTTCTTCCTCATCTCCTTGTTGGCCCTCTCCTATTTTTCCACCACTACAATGGCAACTTCAAGAAGCATGCTTCGAATAACTCAAAAACGTACAACAGAAGAAAGCGTTTTGGACGTTCCCTTCAATGGTAAAACGGGTGCAAGTCCATCAATTCCGATTGGAGGATTCATAGACTGCAAGCCTAAAGGCTTTATTCCATGGTCTGCTCCTAGTCCATTGAGAAACACAGTTCTATGCCAATCGAAACAACCTTAAACCTATAATTTAAATATCACAAGCCTTGCATCATTCATTCATAATGTGATCAAATTATGAGACATTTACGAGTATATGTAATTGGCAATGAAGGGTTTACAACATTATTATTCCTCAATCACTTTTGAGGGAAATTCAAAAATATGATTTATGGTTTGGAATAATTTATGTTTTATTAATAAAATAATTATTTTGTTATATTTATTTCTTCAATACTTTTATTCATGATTTTATTAAGTTATTTGTTGTGGGAAGGGATGAAGATGAAGATGTGGTACCAGAAAGAGGAAATTAGAGGAACTCAGGTGAATATGGAGGTTGGAGGAAAAGGAAAGAAAAGATTAAGAAAGAATAAAAAAGAAAAAACCTTACTATTAAGGTTATAAACAACAAGGGACAACAACAACTTTATATCTTATAACTTGGTCTAAAATGCTCTTTCATATAACTAGCAATAATGACACATTCCTATTTAATATGATGAAGCATATCCACTAGTATGTCATATCAAAAGAATATAAAACATAACTGTGACGACCCGGACTTTTCGGACTGACCGTCTAAGTCGTCAATTTG
>JACWES010000346.1:0-14536 GCA_025688845.1 Cucumis hystrix
TGCCGCACAATCGTCCGTCTCAAGGTTGAAACGCTACGATTGTGACAAGTGGTATCAGAGCCTAAGTTGGCTGAGCGACAGTTGAGACAGAAAGATGTCGACTGTAAACCGAACGGGTAAGACCCACGAAGAACGATTGGTGGGGATCGAAGAGCAGATGCTCCACCTGATGGAAGTTCCTGATTCCATCCGATTTCTTGAGGAGCGACTTGATGAAGTCGCCAAGAAAGCCGATGCCATCGATGCGGTATCCGGTCGTCTGGACGGATTACCCATACGAGATTTGTTAGCTAGAGTCGATACTCTAGAGTCACGAGTTATAAGAACTGGAAATGTCACCTACGAGCGTGGGGACAGTTCGACGGGCGCTGCTGCCCAGATTGAAGAACGAGTTATTGAGCTAGATAACTCTCAGAAGGATATAATGGAAATGATAAACGGCATGACAGAGGATTTTCGAGCCACCCTGGATGTCGTTAGAAATGAAATCGCAGAGGTGAACACGAAGGTGAATCTTACAATGCGAGCATTGGCAAATCAAGCTCCAGCTGGAGGAGCAACTACAGGTTGCAAGATAAAGATCCCAGAACCCAAGCCCTTCTGTGGGGCAAGGGATGCAAAGACACTGGAAAACTTTATCTTTGACATTGAGCAGTATTTCAAAGCCACGAACACCAATACGGAAGAAGCCAAAGTGACGTTGGCGACCATGCGTCTATCTGAAGATGCAAAGTTGTGGTGGAGATCCCGATATGTGGACATTCAGGAAGGGCGTTGCACAATAGATACTTGGGACAGTTTGAAGAGAGAACTCCGCTCGCAATTTTTCCCCGAGAATGTTGAAATTTTGGCACGTCGGAAATTGCGGGAGTTAAAACACACTGGAACCATTCGGGAGTATGTGAAGCAATTCGCTGGGCTGATGCTGGATATATCAGATATGACCGAGAAAGACAAAATCTTCAGTTTTGTCGAAGGGTTGAAGCCGTGGGCAAGGACTAAGCTGTATGAGCAGAAAGTTCAAGACCTCACGTCAGCGTATGCAACAGCTGAACGTTTGTTTGATCTGTCCGGTGACACTCAAGAGACGAGACGTCATCAAAGCTCTTCACCCGGAAGAGATAGAAACAGCCGACCGAATTCTCCCAAGGCTGCCAGTGAAAACAGAAGTCCCGGTCGAGACCGCAAGCCTTTCCAGTCCAACACAAGGGACACTTGGAAAAGACGTGATGGTACAAACACGTCGAATCGTCCCATCAGTTGCTATATATGTAACGGGCCACATCTGGCAAGGGAATGCCCGGATAAATCGGCCTTCTATGCCTTTCAAGCTTCTTTGGCTGCGGATTCAGAAGACCAGCTGAGTCAACCAAAGAAGGAAGATGGGCAAGTGGAGGAAATCCAAAATGTCAGAGTGGGAGCCATAAGACTCTTGTCGTCCCTTCAGAAGAAAGCGGGGGAGACAAGTGGAAGTACGAAAGGGGGTCTGATATATGTTGACACCTGGATCAACCGAAAGCGTGCAAGGAGCACTATGGTCGACTCCGGTGCAACTCATAATTTCATAACGGTGGCTGAAGCCAGACGATTGAACCTTCATTGGAAGAAGGATGCGGGAAAAATGAAGGCCGTGAACTCTACAGCTCTACCCGTCGTTGGAGTAGTGAAACGAGCGGTGATACAGTTGGGAGGATGGAGCGGCTTCGTCGATTTCGTAGTTGTAGGCATGGATGACTTTGACATAGTCCTTGGAATGGAATTCCTTCTTGGACATCAAGTGATCATGATGCCTGCAGCTAGATGTCTGGTGATCACGGGGTCTACCCCCACCGTTGTGCAGACAGACCTTCGGCAACCCAAAGGACTGAGAACGATCTCGGCCATGCAACTGAGGGAGGGCCGTGTTCAGGAGGACACAAGGTGTGTCGTGGAGAAATGTTGTGATGGGAAACGTGATAGTTTGCCCATGTCAGAGTTGCCTACGAAGAGAAACTGCCGTATGGCGCAGTTGGAGTCAACTGGACTCCGGAGACAGTCACAGAGATTGTCTAGTGCAGGATTCACTAGACCTGCAAAAGCTCCGTACGAAGATCAGGTCATCCTACGGAAGGAAGAGAATGGACGGTTGTGTGCCGACAACCGTGTCCTAAAGCAAGCCCCGAGGAGAGGGCCAACTTTTGGGTCCATGAGTGTGACCCAACCCGTTGAAGCTTACGCTGAGGCGTCTTGTCGTGCGTCGGGTGGTGTCCTAGTGCAGAGTGGACACCCCGTTGCATCTGAGAATCTGAATCAGAGTACGACAGAAGGTACCTGTATGGTGTCTGCAGAAGAAACGCTTGCCATAGCACACAGTCTGAGGCGTGGGAGACAGTGTTCCCATAAATCAACTTTTGTCAGAGAGAGGAACGACGATGTTGCCGGTCATTTTGGTACTAAGCCGAACCTGGCTTCGAATCAAGCAAGGAGTAGGGGAGATGTACTCAAGCTTGATTTTGGGTCAGAACGTAGTAAGAGAAGCAATCATGGGGTTCCGCAGATGTTATCTCGTACACGGGCATGTCAGGTTGATGGCCCAATGCGGGACGCTTCAAAGGAATTCCTGCAGGAAAACTCTTTCACTCAAAATGGTGCGAGCTTGATGAAGGCCGGTAAGTTAGTGCAAAGGAGTGGGGGTCAGTCATTAAGGGCAACCCAACCTTGTGTCAAAGCTGGGAATAGTTCGTCAACTGACAGAAGTCCAGCAGAGAGTGTTGGTGGCGGACGACATGTGTTGTCGCCCCTTGTTGATTTTCCTTGCATGAGAAAGGGTCCTCAGATTCGTAACGTTGTGCAGAGGTGGAAGTAGAAGTCAGACATCGTTTGGACCGATCGAGGGGAAGTCCTTGCTAAGGAAGCAAGGAAAAGAAGAAGAAGACCCACGGGGAGGAAACACAAGTTCATGGTGAAGTGGAAGAGCCTCCTCGTGGAAGAAGCATGTGGAAGACGTACCAAGACCGTGAAGCATGGAAGCAGAAGATCGAAGGGGTCCAGCTTTGCCAGTCGACGGGGACGTCAACTGTTTAAGTGGGGGAGTGTGTCACGGACATATTTTTCCAAAGTGTGTTTACCTTTGGTTATNAAAAAAAAAAAAAAACTACATTTTATTTAAATAGTAATTAACTCAACCTTCTAGGAAGGTTGGGTTTTTACAGTTGGTATCAGAGCCCAGTCTTAGGTTCTGTAGACTGACTTACGATGTAAGTCGTTGATTTTAGCCCTATGGTCAATACGGTCCTTCGTCACTCGCCAGGTACGTATTAAGATATAATTTAAGATTGTGCATATGAACTTGCCTGAATTAAACTAGATAAGTAAGTAAGCATGTTATGAACGAATTCATAGTAAAAGACTTTTAAATGGTGGAATTTAGGAAAAATGCCGCCACGAAGAAGTGTTCACAGAGGTGGTAGAGGAGGCAGAGGAGTTGGGAGTAGCCAGCCTGAGGGACAACCTGAAGGACAAAGCGGGGGACAGTCATCTGCACAAGATGTCGACCCTAACGCACCCGTCACTCAAGCAGATCTTGCTGCCATGGAACAAAGGTATAGAGACCTATTGTTGGAAGTGATGGCACAGCGACAGCCGGCTCCACAGACCCAGACAGCCCCTACTCAGGCACCGACTGCAGGTGTTCAGATACCAGTCACTGGAGTGCAGGCCCCAGTTGTGGCCCAACACTTACCAGACATGCTATCAGCCGAAGCCAAGCACCTGAGGGACTTCAGGAAGTATAACCCTCAAACTTTCGATGGATCTTTAGCAGACCCCACCAAGGCGCAAATGTGGTTGAGTTCAGTGGAGACCATCTTTCGGTATATGAAGTGCCCCAATGACCAGAAGGTTCAGTGCGCTGTGTACCTACTGATTGACAGAGGCAGAGGCTGGTGGGAGTCCACAGAAAGGATGTTAGGTGGAGATGTAAGTAAGATCACCTGGGAGCAGTTCAAGGAGAACTTTGATGCCAAATTCTTCTCCGCCACGGTGAGCGAGGCCAAGTGCCAGAAGTTCCTAAAACTAGAGCAAGGCAACATGACCGTGGAAGAGTATGATCAAGAGTTTGATGCGTTATCCCGGTTTGCACCGGATTTAGTTAGAACAGAGGCTGAGAGAGCTGACAAGTTCGTCAGAGGTCTCAAGTCAGAGATTCAGGGTTTCGTTCGCGTCCTTAGACCGACCACCCAGGCCGATGCGCTGCGCATGGCGGTAGACCTGAGTTTGCATGAGAGGACGGTGTTGGCCAAGGCTGCAGAGAAGGGACCAACTCCAGGACAGAAACGGAAGTCTGAGCAGCAACCTATAGCTGCACCACACAAGAATTCGAGGCCAGATGGGTTGTTCCACCGTCACAGACAGCAAGCGACTCAGGCAGGCCAAACCTTGAGGGTATTACCCGTATGTCCAAATTGTGGAAGACACCACTCGGGCCGTTGCCTAGCAGGGAGTGGGGTATGTTACAGGTGCAGACAACATGGGCATCTAGCTGATAAGTGCCCTCAGAAAACATACGGTGTTGGAAAACAAACCTCCCCAACCCATCAGGGGAGAGTTTTTGCCACTAATAGGCAAGAGGCTGAGAAAGCTGGCACAGTGGTGACAGGTACACTCCCAATCTTGGGACACCTTGCTTTAGTATTATTTGACTCGGGGTCCTCTCATTCTTTTATATCCTCAGTATTTGTACAGCATATGAATCTAGAAGTTGAACCCTTGAGTTATCTATTGTCCGTTTCTACTCCATCTGGAGAAGTTTTGTTGTCGAGTGAAAAGATAAAAGCATGTCAGATAGAAGTAGCAAAGCACGTTCTAGATGTAACTTTATTAGTACTGGACATGCGAGATTTTGATGTAATATTAGGCATGGATTGGTTATCTGCTAACCACGCAAGCATAGATTGTTTTCGCAAGGAGGTAGTTTTTAACCCTTCCAAGGCAACTAGTTTTAAGTATAAAGGGGTTGAGACTGTGGTCCTACCCAAAGTTATCTCAGCCATGAAGGCTAGGAAGCTGCTCGATCAGGGTACTTGGAGTATTTTGGCTAGTGTTGTGGACACCAGAGAGCTTAAAGTATCTTTGTCATCCGAGCCAGTGGTAAGGGAATATCCCGATGTTTTTCCAGAGGAACTTCCAGGACTTCCGCCCCGTCGAGATGTTGATTTTGCCATAGAACTTGAACCAGGTACCGGTCCCATCTCGAGAGCCCCGTACAGAATGGCACCAGCGGAACTGAAAGAGCTGAAGGTCCAGTTGCAGGAGCTGCTGGACAAAGGTTTTATTCGACCTAGTGTGTCACCTTGGGGAGCACCAGTGTTGTTTGTAAAGAAGAAAGATGGGTCGATGCGTCTTTGCATTGACTATAGAGAGCTTAATAAGGTGACAGTCAAGAACAAATATCCGTTGCCCAGAATTGAGGATTTATTTGATCAGTTGCAGGGGGCCACTGTGTTCTCTAAGATCGATTTATGATCGGGATATCACCAGTTGAGGATTAGGGACAATGATATATCTAAGACGGCCTTTCGTTCCCGATATGGACATTATGAGTTTATTGTAATGTCATTTGGCTTGACAAATGCACCTGCTGCTTTCATGGAATTAATGAACAGGGTGTTTAAGGAGTTCTTAGACATTTTTGTGATAGTTTTTATTGATGACATCTTAGTTTACTCCAAGACAGAGGCTGAGCATGAGGAACATTTGCATCAGGTGTTGGAGACCCTTAGAGCCAATAAGTTGTATGCCAAGTTTTCTAAGTGCGAGTTCTGGCTGAAGCAGGTGTCTTTCCTTGGTCACGTAGTATCCAGTGAGGGAGTTTCTGTGGACCCAGCAAAGATCGACGCCGTTACCAATTGGCCTCGACCTTCTATAGTTAGTGAAGTTCGAAGTTTTCTGGGTTTAGCAGGATATTACAGGAGGTTTGTGGAAGGATTCTCTCGTATAGCTAGTCCTTTGACCCAATTAACCAGGAAGGGGACTCCTTTTGTTTGGAATCCAGCGTGTGAGAGCAGTTTCCAAGATCTCAAGCAGAAACTCGTTAGTGCACCGGTCCTTACAGTGCCAGATGGATCGGGAAATTATGTGATATACAGTGATGCCTCTAAGAAGGGATTGGGTTGTGTTCTGATGCAACAAGGTAGGGTGGTTGCTTATGCTTCTCGTCAGTTGAAGAATCATGAGCAAAACTACCCTACACATGATTTAGAGTTGGCAGCAGTAGTTTTTGCACTAAAGATTTGGAGACACTATTTATACGGTGAGAAGATTCAGATCTTCACTGACCACAAAAGCTTGAAGTACTTCTTCACCCAGAAGGAGCTGAATATGAGGCAGCGAAGATGGCTCGAATTGGTTAAAGACTATGACTGTGAGATTTTATACCACCCAGGTAAGGCGAATGTGGTAGCCGATGCTCTTAGCAGAAAGGTATCACATTCTGCAGCACTCATTACTAGGCAGATTCATTTACATAGGGACCTTGAGAGAGCTGAAATTGCAGTTTCAGTAGGGGAAGTTACCTCGCAGTTAGCTCAGTTGTCAGTACAGCCAACTTTGAGGCAGAGAATTATTATCGGCCAGCTTACTGACCCTTATTTGGTGGATAAGCGCCGCTTAGTAGAAGCAGGGCAAGTCGAGGGGTTCTCCATATCTAATGATGAGGGGCTCATGTTTGACAAACGATTATGTGTGCCAGCAGACAGCGTAGTTAAGACCGAGTTGTTGACCGAGGCCCATTGTTCTCCATTTTCTATGCATCCAGGCAGCACAAAAATGTACCAGGATCTGAAGCAAGTTTACTGGTGGAGAAATATGAAGAGAGAGGTGGCAGACTTTGTTAGTAAATGTCTGGTATGCCAACAGGTGAAGGCACCAAGACAGAAGCCGGCAGGTTTGTTACAACCCTTGGGTGTGCCAGAGTGGAAGTGGGAGAATATATCTATGGACTTCATTTCTGGACTGCCTAGAACCCTGAAGGGTTATACAGTGATATGGGTTGTTGTAGACAGGCTCACAAAATCAGCGCATTTCGTTCCAGGGAGGTCCACTTATACGGCCAGTAAGTGGGCACAATTGTATATGACGGAAGTAGTAAGATTGCATGGGGTACCAGTATCCATAGTTTCTGACAGAGATGCCCGTTTTACCTCCAAGTTCTGGAAGGGACTTCAGGCTGCCATGGGCACGAGATTGGATTTCAGTACAGCTTTTCATCCTCAAACTGATGGTCAGACAGAGCGTTTGAATCAAATTCTGGAGGATATGCTGCGAGCTTGTGTGTTGGAGTTCTCAGGGAGTTGGGACTCCCATTTACACTTGATGGAGTTCGCCTACAACAATAGCTACCAGACTACTATCGGCATGGCGCCGTTTGAAGCGTTGTATGGTAAGAGTTGTAGATCCCCCATATGTTGGGGTGAAGTTGGTGAGCAGCGGATGTTAGGTCCTGAAATAGTTCAGACCACCAACAAAGCCATACAGAAGATTAGAGCTCGCGTGTTGACAGCACAAAGCAGACAGAAGAGTTATGCTGACAAACGACGTAGGGATCTTGAGTTTGACGTGGGGGACATGGTTTTTCTGAAGGTAGCACCTATGAAGGGTGTTCTGAGATTTGAGAAGAAGGGAAAGTTGAGTCCACGTTTTGTGGGGCCATTTGAGATTCTTGAGAGGATTGGCCCCGTAGCTTATCGTTTGGCGTTGCCTCCGTTATTGTCGGCAGTTCACGATGTGTTCCATGTCTCCATGCTAAGGAAGTATGTGGCAGATCCCTCACATATAGTTAATTATGAGCCATTGCAAATTAATGAGAACTTGAGCTATGAGGAGCAGCCAGTTGAGATTTTGGCAAGGGAGGTTAAACTGCTTCGTAACCGGGGCATTGCTTTGGTTAAGGTTCTATGGCGAAACCACGAGGTTGAGGAAGCTACTTGGGAGAGAGAGGACGACATGAGAATTCATTATCCTGAGTTATTTGAGGATTAAAAAAAAAAAAAAAAACCTTTCGAGGACGAAAGATCCCCAAAGGAGGGAATATTGTAACACCCCAAAATTAATAAAATCATTTTATTAATTTTGGGTGTTATTTTGTGAAATGGTTTTAATTGGTGAAGATTTATAAGTATTAAGGAGAAATATAAAAGAGGTGAGATAAGGGTTATTAATGAAGAGAGAGGAAAATTGAATAGGAATAGGAAAAGATAAAGGAGAAGGGAGTTATTTGGGGGAAATTAAATAATAATAATAATAGTGGCATTATTGTTATTATTAGAATTTTATGGATTTAAATACACCTCGGGATGCGTGCCATACTATTCATCTTCTTCCTCACAAGAAAAAAAAACCCTAGCCGCCGCACGACTGAAGCTGCCGCTGCTCGACGACGGTCGCCGGACGCAGCCGCACGCCTCCCTCGCGTCTCACTCGGCCAGTCGCGCGCCTCCAGCCGAACGCGCCAGTTTTTCTCCGAGTCGCAAGCCGCAGCCGTTGTCGCACGCGTGGGTTATTCTCCAGCCGCACGCGTCCGTCTTCAGCCGCACACGCCAGCCGCACGCTTTCTTCTCCTCTACAAGCCGCACGCCCGAGCCAACTGTTCTGCTGAGCCATTTTCCTTGTTTAGAGCCTATTGGGGTGAGTTTGTATGGGTTTGGTACACCCAATTAAATATTTTTATCTTAAATAAGATGATATTTGGAATAAGTTGGTCTGTGGTTGCTTGAAGGTCCAAGCGAAATTGGTGGAAATAGGACTGTGAATTTCCATTTAAGGTGGTGTTGGATTCAATCCTAATCTTGAGGTAAGCTTGGATAAACTTGGTTACTAATTAAAACAGTAGGGTGAAAAATTATCAGAATAATTGATTTTAAATTTTACTGGTGGTTAGGTTTGGGTATTGGGAGGACCTGATTATCGACCAGTGAATTATTTTAGCAAATCTCCAGGTAAGAGAGTTTTCCCCTTTTTGCCAAGATGCATATTATTGATGCATGATGTGATTATATATGAGATTATGTATGTTGAGCTGAATATTGATTTTATGATGAGCATGTATAGCCTATAGTGTTCTGTTGGTCTGCTAGTTGGAGTCGTACCACGAGGGGTCCATTAAGGTCCTCCTATATATATGATTGAGTATTATTGAGACGTGATTCGACGGGATCACTTACAGCCCGACTCTCCTTTAGGGTGATTCCTTCGGGTTCACCGAGAGCCCAGTTCAGTCCCGGTGGGACTACTGGATAGCGTGCGTTCGGGAGCACCATAGAGCGTGGTACCTTATTACAGGACTCTAGCAAGAGACTAACAACACATAGGGAGACTAAGTATGGGTCTCTTACTGAGTATAATTTTATATACTCATTCTCTCAAATGTTTAATTTTCAGGTAAAGATAAAGGCAAGGGCAAGCTGGCGAATGACAAGAAGTGACCGCGGTTCGCCATGGGGAATAGTTCAGTTTTTCCGCATTTATGTTTTAAGAATTATTTTAAGAATTTCAGAACTTTAATTATTTTAAAGTATCTCTTTTATTTATGGGCCCAAACTAGTATTTTGTTTTATCATTTTCATTGCTTATTTAATTTTTTTTTATATATTTCTCCAAACTTATAAATTAATTTTCCTTTCAAAAAAAAAAAAAAACTACATTTTATTTAAATAGTAATTAACTCAACCTTCTAGGAAGGTTGGGTTTTTACAGTTGGTATCAGAGCCCAGTCTTAGGTTCTGTAGACTGACTTACGATGTAAGTCGTTGATTTTAGCCCTATGGTCAATACGGTCCTTCGTCACTCGCCAGGTACGTATTAAGATATAATTTAAGATTGTGCATATGAACTTGCCTGAATTAAACTAGATAAGTAAGTAAGCATGTTATGAACGAATTCGTAGTAAAAGACTTTTAAATGGTGGAATTTAGGAAAAATGCCGCCACGAAGAAGTGTTCACAGAGGTGGTAGAGGAGGCAGAGGAGTTGGGAGTAGCCAGCCTGAGGGACAACCTGAAGGACAAAGCGGGGGACAGTCATCTGCACAAGCTGTCGACCCTAACGCACCCGTCACTCAAGCAGATCTTGCTGCCATGGAACAAAGGTATAGAGACCTATTGTTGGAAGTGATGGCACAGCGACAGCCGGCTCCACAGACCCAGACAGCCCCTACTCAGGCACCGACTGCAGGTGTTCAGATACCAGTCACTGGAGTGCAGGCCCCAGTTGTGGCCCAACACTTACCAGACATGCTATCAGCCGAAGCCAAGCACCTGAGGGACTTCAGGAAGTATAACCCTCAAACTTTCGATGGATCTTTAGCAGACCCCACCAAGGCGCAAATGTGGTTGAGTTCAGTGGAGACCATCTTTCGGTATATGAAGTGCCCCAATGACCAGAAGGTTCAGTGCGCTGTGTACCTACTGATTGACAGAGGCAGAGGCTGGTGGGAGTCCACAGAAAGGATGTTAGGTGGAGATGTAAGTAAGATCACCTGGGAGCAGTTCAAGGAGAACTTTGATGCCAAATTCTTCTCCGCCACGGTGAGAGAGGCCAAGTGCCAGGAGTTCCTAAAACTAGAGCAAGGCAACATGACCGTGGAAGAGTATGATCAAGAGTTTGATGCGTTATCCCGGTTTGCACCGGATTTAGTTAGAACAGAGGCTGAGAGAGCTGACAAGTTCGTCAGAGGTCTCAAGTCAGAGATTCAGGGTTTCGTTCGCGTCCTTAGACCGACCACCCAGGCCGATGCGCTGCGCATGGCGGTAGACCTGAGTTTGCATGAGAGGACGGTGTTGGCCAAGGCTGCAGAGAAGGGACCAACTCCAGGACAGAAACGGAAGTCTGAGCAGCAACCTATAGCTGCACCACACAAGAATTCGAGGCCAGATGGGTTGTTCCACCGTCACAGACAGCAAGCGACTCAGGCAGGCCAAACCTTGAGGGTATTACCCGTATGTCCAAATTGTGGAAGACACCACTCGGGCCGTTGCCTAGCAGGGAGTGGGGTATGTTACAGGTGCAGACAACATGGGCATCTAGCTGATAAGTGCCCTCAGAAAACATACGGTGTTGGAAAACAAACCTCCCCAACCCATCAGGGGAGAGTTTTTGCCACTAATAGGCAAGAGGCTGAGAAAGCTGGCACAGTGGTGACAGGTACACTCCCAATCTTGGGACACCTTGCTTTAGTATTATTTGACTCGGGGTCCTCTCATTCTTTTATATCCTCAGTATTTGTACAGCATATGAATCTAGAAGTTGAACCCTTGAGTTATCTATTGTCCGTTTCTACTCCATCTGGAGAAGTTTTGTTGTCGAGTGAAAAGATAAAAGCATGTCAGATAGAAGTAGCAAAGCACGTTCTAGATGTAACTTTATTAGTACTGGACATGCGAGATTTTGATGTAATATTAGGCATGGATTGGTTATCTGCTAACCACGCAAGCATAGATTGTTTTCGCAAGGAGGTAGTTTTTAACCCTTCCAAGGCAACTAGTTTTAAGTATAAAGGGGTTGAGACTGTGGTCCTACCCAAAGTTATCTCAGCCATGAAGGCTAGGAAGCTGCTCGATCAGGGTACTTGGAGTATTTTGGCTAGTGTTGTGGACACCAGAGAGCTTAAAGTATCTTTGTCATCCGAGCCAGTGGTAAGGGAATATCCCGATGTTTTTCCAGAGGAACTTCCAGGACTTCCGCCCCGNGCGTGCCATACTATTCATCTTCTTCCTCACAAGAAAAAAAAAAAAAAACCCTAGCCGCCGCACGACTGAAGCTGCCGCTGCTCGACGACGGTCGCCGGACGAAGCCGCACGCCTCCCTCGCGTCTCACTTGGCCAGTCGCGCGCCTCCAGCCGAACGCGCCGCCTTCTTCGAGTCGCAGCCACACGCCTTCAGCAGCAGCCGCGCGCGCCAGCGGAACTGAAAGAGCTGAAGGTCCAGTTGCAGGAGCTGCTGGACAAAGGTTTTATTCGACCTAGTGTGTCACCTTGGGGAGCACCAGTGTTGTTTGTAAAGAAGAAAGATGGGTCGATGCGTCTTTGCATTGACTATAGAGAGCTTAATAAGGTGACAGTCAAGAACAAATATCCGTTGCCCAGAATTGAGGATTTATTTGATCAGTTGCAGGGGCCATTGTGTTCTCTAAGATCGATTTACGATCGGGATATCACCAGTTGAGGATTAGGGACAATGATATATCTAAGACGGCCTTTCGTTCCCGAAATGGACATTATGAGTTTATTGTAATGTCATTTGGCTTGACAAATGCGCCTGCTGCTTTCATGGAATTAATGAACAGGGTGTTTAAGGAGTTCTTAGACATTTTTGTGATAGTTTTTATTGATGACATCTTAGTTTACTCCAAGACAGAGGCTGAGCATGAGGAACATTTGCATCAAGTGTTGGAGACCCTTAGAGCCAATAAGCTGTATGCCAAGTTTTCTAAGTGCGAGTTCTGGCTGAAGCAGGTGTCTTTCCTTGGTCACGTAGTATCCAGTGAGGGAGTTTCTGTGGACCCAGCAAAGATCGACGCCGTTACCAATTGGCCTCAACCTTCTACAGTTAGTGAAGTTCGAAGTTTTCTGGGTTTAGCAGGATATTACAGGAGGTTTGTGGAAGGATTCTCTCGTATAGCTAGTCCTTTGACCCAATTAACCAGGAAGGGGACTCCTTTTGTTTGGAATCCAGCGTGTGAGAGCAGTTTCCAAGATCTCAAGCAGAAACTCGTTAGTGCACCGGTCCTTACAGTGCCAGATGGATCGGGAAATTATGTGATATACAGTGATGCCTCTAAGAAGGGATTGGGTTGTGTTCTGATGCAACAAGGTAGGGTGGTTGCTTATGCTTCTCGTCAGTTGAAGAATCATGAGCAGAACTACCCTACACATGATTTAGAGTTGGCAGCAGTAGTTTTTGCACTAAAGATTTGGAGGCACTATTTATACGGTGGGAAGATTCAGATCTTCACTGACCACAAAAGCTTGAAGTACTTCTTCACCCAGAAGGAGCTGAATATGAGGCAGCGAAGATGGCTCGAATTGGTTAAAGACTATGACTGTGAGATTTTATACCACCCAGGTAAGGCGAATGTGGTAGCCGATGCTCTTAGCAGAAAGGTATCACATTCTGCAGCACTCATTACTAGGCAGATTCATTTACATAGGGACCTTGAGAGAGCTGGAATTGCAGTTTCAGTAGGGGAAGTTACCTCGCAGTTAGCTCAGTTGTCAGTACAGCCAACTTTGAGGCAGAGAATTATTATCGGCCAGCTTATTGACCCTTATTTGGTGGATAAACGCCGCTTAGTAGAAGCAGGGCAAGTTGAGGGGTTCTCCATATCTATTGATGAGGGGCTCATGTTTGACAAACGATTATGTGTGCCAGCAGACAGCGTAGTTAAGACCGAGTTGTTGACCGAGGCCCATTGTTCTCCATTTTCTATGCATCCAGGCAGCACAAAAATGTATCAGGATCTGAAGCAAGTTTACTGGTGGAGAAATATGAAGAGAGAGGTGGCAGACTTTGTTAGTAAATGTCTGGTATGCCAACAGGTGAAGGCACCAAGACAGAAGCCGGCAGGTTTGTTACAACCCTTGGGTGTGCCAGAGTGGAAGTGGGAGAATATATCTATGGACTTCATTTCTGGACTGCCTAGAACCCTGAAGGGTTATATAGTGATATGGGTTGTTGTAGACAGGCTCACAAAATCAGCGCATTTCGTTCCAGGAAGGTCCACTTATACGGCCAGTAAGTGGGCACAATTGTATATGACGGAAGTAGTAAGATTGCATGGGGTACCAGTATCCATAGTTTCTGACAGAGATGCCCGTTTTACCTCCAAGTTCTGGAAGGGACTTCAGGCTGCCATGGGCACGAGATTGGATTTCAGTACAGCTTTTCATCCTCAAACTGATGGTCAGACAGAGCGTTTGAATCAAATTTTGGAGGATATGCTGCGAGCTTGTGTGTTGGAGTTCTCAGGGAGTTGGGACTCCCATTTACACTTGATGGAGTTCGCCTACAACAATAGCTACCAGACTACTATCGGCATGGCGCCGTTTGAAGCGTTGTATGGTAAGAGTTGTAGATCCCCCATATGTTGGGGTGAAGTTGGTGAGCAGCGGATGTTAGGTCCTGAAATAGTCCAGACCACCAACGAAGTCATACAGAAGATTAGAGCTCGCGTGTTGACAGCACAAAGCAGACAGAAGAGTTATGCTGACAAACGACGTAGGGATCTTGAGTTTGACGTGGGGAACATGGTTTTTCTGAAGGTAGCACCTATGAAGGGTGTTCTGAGATTTGAGAAGAAGGGAAAGTTGAGTCCACGTTTTGTGGGGCCATTTGAGATTCTTGAGAGGATTGGCCCCGTAGCTTATCGTTTGGCGTTGCCTCCGTTATTGTCGGCAGTTCACAATGTGTTCCATGTCTCCATGCTAAGGAAGTATGTAGCAGATCCCTCACATATAGTTGATTATGAGCCATTGCAAATTAATGAGAACTTGAGCTATGAGGAGCAG
>JACWES010000347.1:0-11414 GCA_025688845.1 Cucumis hystrix
TTTTTTGTTCTCTTACACAAATTATTGTCCCCTTAAAATCCTCTAGAATGAAGAAAATGTTTTTTGTGACAAGATTTCTCTTTTCGGTGTTAGTGTTGGAGGCATTTGTAAAAGAAGTCCAGTTGACGAAGGCAACGACATGCGATCCAAATGAGAGTAGAGTATGTCTTTTGGCATACACAATGTCGATGGCGCCATCATCATCTTGTTGTGACATGGTGAGACAACATAGATCATGTTATTGTCAATACAAAAACAATCCAAAGTTTCAGACTTATTTACAATCTCCTGCTACCAAAAGGATCATCTCGCAATGTGGAGTTACCATCCCCTCTTGCTAGAATCGCCATTATTTAATTTCATTATTTTCAATCTGAAATGAGGATAATAAAAAAGTTATAAAAGATGAAAGTTAAATTATCTTTTATTTTAAGAATTTAAGTATCATCTAATTAAGTGTTAAATTAAATTTTATAAACTCAATTGACATTGTTTGAAAATTTATCAAATGTAACAATCAATAAAAAGATTAAAGTAATTCAAGGAGAGAGTGAATATTAAGAAATGTTTACATTTGTTTGGTTTCCAACCACGTTCAGTACCACAAAAGTGGGTTTTCATGACACGTAAACGAAGCAAAATTGAGAGTGGAATGGAAAAAAATTACTTAAACCTTTTTTTTTTAAAATAAGAATGCAAAGTTTCAAATATCAAGTTTTTGTAACGGTTTTTTTCAATGTCACAAATTTTTTACATTAACTAATGGTCATTAAATCAACCGAATTATTAATTTATCTCTAATATGAAGGAATGCGATACACGCGCAACGAAGTTAAGGATACAAAATACTCTAACTGCCACTAAACTATTTTAGTGATTAAAATACAAACTAACATAATTAAAACAAAATAAGGGCTTTTCGAATACGTACCTTTCAAGATTTTTCGATCCTTGTAATATCCTCACGAACTTGAAGCCGGAACCACCACTAGAGTTGACCTGCTATTCTTCAGACTTAGAACCTGATGGTGGGACCCGATATGTGAAGGAAATTGAGAAAGAGATGGAAAATTGAGGGGGAATTTTAGGGTTTATGAGATTTGGTATAGAGAAAATAATTTGGTATAATTTTTGTAAAATAAAATTTTCCAAAACTTCAAAAAAGTCTTCAAACATTTGAATTAAGTGCTTTAAATATCCTAATTACATGCCAAAAATGCATGTAAATAGCTCACAAAATCTCAACACATCACATTCCACTAACCATTAGTGGAATTTAGTGGGCTAGGTGTCTCCATCTTATGTTGCCACTTTTTTCGTAAGTGTTAGTGGAATTAATCAACAAAATGTTGGATTTTTCCACTAGCTTTAGTCCAACGACAATTTGGTCATTTGACCATTCAAGTCACAGCCAAACTTTGACTTTTGAAGTCAAAAGTCAACATTTTGAGTTCTTACAATTTTGTCCGTCTTGACTAATTCCAACCAATCGAGCATGAATCTGCATTCATTTTTCCAAAATTCAAATCACATTTGAATATAAAGTCGGTCAAAGTTTGAATTTTTACCACTTGGACCATTTCCATCAATTTCGAGCTTCCGGATATGAATCTGTATTCATATTTTTAATATTTAAAACAAATTTAAACATCATGGTGGTGCCATTGTAAACTGAGGTGAATGTTATGATCATTTTAGTTGTTGACTGATGTATTGACGTGTTCCTGACTGGCCTTGGACTAACTTAGAGTAAGATGGCGGTTTGGGGTTGAATGAAGAGATTGTGATGAGAACATTAACTGAGCTATGAATAACGGTTAAGGTGTATAGAATGGATTGAGGGGAAAATTATTAGTTTCCTAGTGGGTAGTTACCTTGCAGGTGTCCTACGGGATCACCACCATTTTGTGCATCCTTCGGGGGCACTAGACTGATATGTGCATCCTTCAGGAGCACTAGACTGATATGTGCATCCTTCGAGAGCACTAGACTGATATGTGTTTCTGCAGAACACTAGACTGATTTATGCGTCCCTCGGACGCAAGACTGATTATGTGCATCCTACGGGATCACAAGACTGTGACTGTGCAGGGTACACCATAGGATGCTAATAATTTATTTTTCCCTTAAAGGGACCAGTAGTGGGTCTCTTACTGGGTATGTTAAATACTCATCCTTTTTATGTTTAATTTTTCAGGCAAACGTAACACGAGGGGCAGACCGACGAGGGACAAGAAGGAATCGTGATTTGCCATTGAGGACTGTCTTTAAACTGCTTCCGCTGACGGTTTTAAAATATTTTTGATTAAATTCGGTTTACAAACGGTTATATTTTTTTTTTGTAAACAATATTTTAGAATTTTATATTTTGAAATAGGGCTCGATTAAAGTTTTTCTTCGAATTTTTATGGTTTCAACTAAACTTCGCTATGTCTTTTTGTCAACAAACTGTTTTGTGTTAAAGTAACGACTTAGACAAGGTCTGAAAAGTTTGGGTCGTTACATTTAAACATAAAGCTCTATCTAAAACTTATAATCGACGACTATATCAAATATATTTGTAAGTTTCTCTCTCTTTACCTAATTTGAGCAACCCAAATTATTCCAACATATTGTTCTAAGTTAATTTCATATAGCTAGTAGGGGAACCTAATGGACCTATAGATCGTGGACTCCAACAATCCAAGATTAACTCGCTAAACCCTTTTAGATCGAACTAATCAACATTGGTTAACTAACGGGTCATTCCACTAAAGTTTCGTGGTTGCACTCCTCTCACTATAGATATATTTCTTTCCATATGATATAACCATGATATGTATGTTAATCCTTCACAGATTGTTCGTAATCTCGACTGGGTCAAAATATCGTTTTACCCGTGAGATTACATTTTGTCTCTTAAGTCCCACTGATTCACTATTGAGCAATTGGTTTAAGGTTCAACCTATAAATTGAATCCCTCTCGGCCAATGAGAGGGTGGGGTCTCTTGTTCAAGACTTGGATTCAGTTCTTAAAAGAATAACCAATCTACTAACCCTAAAGCGGGTAGGAGTGAATTTCGTTTTGCACCCTATGTCCCTAGCCATCCATCAATAGAAGTTCATAGTATATCGACCCTTAGGATTAAGTTACCTATGTCATCAATAATTGAAATAGTCAGTTTTATATAGTCAACAGTGTTATACCTTAAAAGTGACTCTTTCATGGTTTCAGTCTTATGTAAAATCATTACATAGGATGCCCCAACTTTCATGTATCTACATGAATGATTCAGGATCGCATCGTTTGTACTAACTACAAAACGGGTCACATCTGTTCCCATAATAAGGCAGCCAACCTTATTCATACACCATAGACCATTTGGGCTATATACTTGAACTTGATCCACGTCTATGTCTCTACATAAAGTTCAAGGCCACAGTAGATAGCCTTGGGATCTTAGTTTATTGGATTCAAGATTATAGTATTATATTTTCATTAATAAATCCTCAATAACCAATTTATTGAATAAAATATAAATTTAAACTACAAACTACGAGTTCTAGGACATAAATTTCAACATAATAAAATAAGGATATACGAGTTTTTTTTTAAAAATATATCTTTTCTTTTCATGATGGAAAAAAGGTTTCTTTCTCCCTCATTTCCTTCCACGTGCAAAAGGGTAGCTTCCATCTGCCACTTATCTCTATCTTTTACAGTCATCTCCATTGTTGTTGCTTGTTTTAACGTTCGTTTGTCGACTTGTTCTTTGTGTTCTAGCCCATCCTTCTGTTAGACAAGTCTTGTTTTTTCCATTGTTGATAAGTGAAGTCATTAGTCAGATAACGTTGTCGTGTGTTTTGTGATTTTTCATGCACTAACACCTACAAGGGCTTTGAAATTATTTTATGAACCTTTTCCCTCAATTTTATTGCTCTTATAGGATTTGTATGGTCAATATGGGTGTAATCTTCTTCTTTTTTTTTTTTAGGCTTCGCTATTTTGTTCAACTTTTGGATGTGTAGCAATTAACATAAGTTATGCGAATGACAGAGACAAAAAGATATTAGGTCTTAAACCCAAGACTGTCACTTTTTGCTTCATCGACTTCTACATATCGGTGTTCGAGAGTACTTACCGAAGAATGTGTACACCACTATTATTAAATTGTGTAGTTTTTTCTGCGACTTGTGTGCAAGGACGATAAGAGTAAGTGATTTGGCTCAATTGCAAGTAGATATCGTTATCATACTTTGAAATTTGGAAAGAATATTTGCACCTTCCTTTTTCAACGTAATAGTACACCTTGCTGTTCACTTACCATATGAAACAAAAGTCACTGGTTTGATGCATTATAGTTGGATGTATCCTATTGAGAGAAGTCTACACACGCTGAAGCAGTATGTCTGAAACAAAGCACGTCTCGAGGGGTTTATTGTCGACACATATGTGATGAATAAATCAAGTACTTTTTGTTTCAGATATCTTGGTTTGATTGAAACTCGATTTTCTTGAGATGAACAAAATGATGATAGCTTTTTCGATAATGAGTTACTTGGTTTGTTTGAAATGTTCGTGTAGAAGGTACGACCATTAGGATCATGAAGTTCGTGATCTCTATCGTAAGAAGAGAAACGTTAGATACATTGTTACATCTTGAACAATGTAGATGAAATTACGGAGTACCACAAATAAGTACTTTCAACTCTATACTTCACTATCGCTTTACGTTTTGTTAAGTCAAAGTCGTCACAAATACTCACAACTATGAACTTTAGGAAACACTTGAGGTTGATGCGTTGTGAAGCAAACAACTCTCTCGTCTGATTCAAAATGCATCAACGGCCATAAATCCATTTCGAATTGAATATATGCACATTTCAGACTTATATTTATTAGCAAAACAATTTCAGATCATCGAAACCCTTGGAAGGAAAAACCTTTCTGATGATTTCTTCTTACTTGCGATAGGACCTCACTTGATGTTCAATCGTACAGTGGATGCATAGTGGGTGGGAGTTCACATGATAGACCGTGTATTCTGACACACATCACAAAATAGTGGAGTCATTGTAGTCGGTGAGTGCCAGTGGAAGCACCAAGAATAATTTTTACGGTGTATTAGATGAAGTTCTTTCCGTTCAATATCTGATGGGAAGATGTGTTTGGCTATTCAAGTGTAGATGGTTTGACAAGGAGAAGAACAAAAACCACTGAACACAAGTCGAATTAGAATACAAATCAATCAACACGTCTCCTTTCTGGTTTGTTGAGGAACCAATCATTATCGCAATCCAGACACATCAAGTCTTTTACATCGACGACCGAAAAATTATGCCAACTGCAAGGTTGTTCAGGTGGAAGATTTCGAGGATCAAGAACTAAATGTACTCGAAATCGTTGTCGGACATCATGTGAATGATCACATTGAGAATGACACCCTCTGCAGACTGGACGTTGATCCTACAATCTTGTTAAGAACGATTGTGCGTCATGTCGTAGACGACTTCATAAATGATGAGGCCGTACAATTATTTATTTAAAGCAGATCAAGCGAGGATGAATAATAAAATGATGAATTACGTACTCACATATTTTTCGTTTTTGTATACTCAGTTTCAAGTACTCTAAGATGTTTAATTAATCAAGGTTTTTTGTCCTCATATACTACTATGTCTAATTTTCCTACCAATTTGGATGAGAGCAATGAACTTTTTTATTTTAATGTCGAGGTGTTTAATAACATAGGAGGTTTGTCATCGGTGGGGCGACACATCATATTAGTCAACGTTACATAAACAATTAATTGCATACACCTGGAGTTTAGTTTATGAAATTATTCTATTTCCGTAGATGGCTCTCAAACAACTCACTCTCCTAGAAGAAGCTAGCCTGGAGTTGGAGCGATATGTTGCACAAAATGAAAAAATTCTCATATCGATCACTCTAGGATAGGATAAGCCAATCTCCCCACACGTTGTTCGCTTCCGCTGTACCTTTAGCGTGGTAACGCGGAATACTTTTCCAGTTTGCTTTCTTAAGTGGACTGAGGTTACAGTAGATTATATCGAGCTCTTGAAGGACTCCTTACAGGTAAGTTTTAAAATCACAATACATATATGTTAATTACCTACGTATAAATACATAATCTTAATTCGTGTGTACTTTTCTTTTGTAGCATTTTTTTGTGCTAGATTCCACATATTCAACAATTAATTGGTTTGTTAAGCATCAAATGCTCACCACATAGAAGGAGTTCAGAAGGAACAACCATCGCCATTTTAAGAAGTTCTGTGATACTGAACAGGCACGTGCCAAACCACCCCCCACATATTCAACACTTAATCGACCGAGTGGAGTTGTTCAAGAAAACACACGCTCGAAATGGTCAATTTAATTTTCCAGGGGTTGAAAATGTTTATGTATGTTTCTGTTATGCCTTTGTCCTATTTTGTACGTACATTTAATTTACACGTTTTTCTTAACCAATAAAAATTTATTGCAGAATCAAATGTTGGCCATCTAGTCCCAACCCATCCCAAGGGTTCTGAACCACTCTCTGAGGACAAGATATGTGAGACAGTTTTTGGTAGACGATCGGGCTAATAAAAAAGTCTTGGTTGGGGTCCCACGCAGTACAAGAAATTTATTATTCAGTGACAAAGTTTTAGTGGCACAAGTAATTTTTGTCACTAAATGATTATTTTTATCAATCCAAAAAAAAATTGTGATAAATATTATTATTAGTAACATATTTTTAATATGTTGACGCTTTTGTTGACGCTTTGACCTGACGTTGGCATTAGGGTATTGCCAACGTATTGACTTTATCGAAGAATCATGCATCGGTCAAACCCTATGACGACGTCGTCTCGTTCCTACAACTCCATTACCTCTTATGACGTGCCAATCACGATGCCCGCATCGACGTGCCCTTCTGTATCGGTGTAGATTTCACCGACCCATAATGGCGTTTTTGCCATGCAAATCTACGTTGACAGCCCCAATGCTCCTTGTAGTGTAAATGTTACAACTATTGTCCCAATATATTGTCAATTAAGATAAAAGAACCATAGAAATATTTTTGCACTCATAAAGGTTTACTAAGTGTTAAAAGGTAGTGCAAATAATCTATAGGTTATTTAAACAAAAACAACATAGCTTTAATGAGCTTTGCAACAAAAATACTAAAACAATCTAATTAACAATTAACCAACATTCCAAAAAAAACATAAAGAACATAAAAAAAGCAAACAACATTAACTAATGTTTTTCTTAAAATAGAAAAAAGATCTTCCATGATATGAGTATATAAATAATTGTTTCTATCATTTAGTAAATACCATCGATTTGCTTTTTTGTTCTCTTACACAAATTATTGTCCCCTTAAAATCCTCTAGAATGAAGAAAATCTTTTTTGTGACAAGATTTCTCTTTTCGGTGTTGGTGTTGGTGGCATTTGTAAAAGAAGTCCAGTTGACGAAGGCAGCGACATGCGATCCAAATGAGAGTAGAGTATGTCTTTTGGCATACACAATGTCGATGGCGCCATCATCATCTTGTTGTGACGTGGTGAGACAACATAGATCATGTTATTGTCAATACAAAAACAATCCAAAGTTTCAGTCTTATTTACAATCTCCTGCTACCAAAAAGATCATCTCGCAATGTGGAGTTACCATCCCCACTTGCTAGAATCACTATTATTCAATTTCATTATTTTCAATCTGAAATGAGAATAATAAAAAAGTTATAAAAGATGAAAGTTACGTATTTATATTCTTTGTGCTTCAACCTTTTTATTTTGCTTACATAGTTATTTCATAACACTAGTTTTATTACAATTTCTTTACTATGGAAGTGAATTTATTCTTTTATTTGTGGAATACTTTCAAAATTTCACCTTTGGTTTAAGAACTCTAAATATCGTCGATATGCCCTGATGACCACATAAATTTTTTATCATAAGTTATCTCTTACTTGAAAGATTTAAGTATGCACAAGTAAGTGTTGAATTATTTTTTATAAACTCAATTAACAATGTTTGAAAATTTATCAAATGTAACGATCAATCAAAGATTAAAGAAATTCAAGGAGAAACACAATTTTAGTGCATCTCGATGTTGTGGTAGACCGAGATTAAAAGAAAGTAAAGGTTCAAAGCAAATCTCGGGCCATCTCGGTCTCGAGTTCGATCAAGATTGCATATCAAGAAGAAAATTTTCAAAGCTCTTGGTCCATTTCGGGCCTGTGCTCAATCGAGACGGGAAGAAGGAAAGGGAATATTAGGGTTTTTGGTTGATCTCGAGCCGATCTCTACCAAGATCACTTAAAAGCGCGTGACAGATAGTGACAAGATCCGAATTGATATGCAAAAAGTAAAGAGTTAAGCAAAGTATATACGCAAGGTCGTTATCAACACATGTATGTTCAGAAATTAATGTGGTCGCGACGGGCACATACCTAAACCGCCTTGACAAAAAATTATTTCTACTTTACCCTTGGCTTTTACTGTAGATACGTGCAAGCACGAGTGTCGAACCGAAGAGAGTGTTGGATAGACAGTTTCTTGAATGTAATGCTTGAAAAGAATTGGATTAGTAACAAAAAAAAAAGAAAAGCATTGAAAACCATTTGAGGGAAATCATAAGGGAGAATGAGAATGGAAAAATTGACTAGGAATGCAATTCACAAAAAGAGAAATTAAAGATTAAATTTCAAGAAGAGAAGTGAGGAATAGGCTTAGACATTGATCTAATCTTATCATTGAATCAAAGAAAGTAAAGGAAGTTGAATCATGCTTAATTAAGAGGGGATTTTTCATTCAAGATTTCTCACAAGATCAAATTGCTTCATCTTGGAGGAATTTTAAGGAATTTTGAATCAAAATTCAAGAAAGAGATGCATTTCACAGGGATTAGTTTAATTCTTGCAATCTTAACTAAACGCTTAAATGTTCTTCAAAGAATTAACTAAGAACGATTGAAATCCATAAAAGCATCAAACAATTTAAAGATTGGGAGAGATACAATCAAGAATGAAGAGAATTTTTGTGTAGAAACAAGTAATTCAATTAATCTTGCACTAATTGATATACTTAGAGTAAATTGCTTACAAAGATTGAACAAAACAATCAAAGATCAAGAATCAAAATTACAAGAATTAATGAAATTGAATCAAAGATTTAATTCTTGATGATTCCAACAAAAATTACATCAAGATTAGAGAGTAATCAAACCTTAATCGCAATAAAAAATGAAAGTAATGAAATTCTCAAATATTTGAATCACCTAAGCCCAAATTACCTCATGAAATTAGCCTTGCATCTTCAATAATTCTGGAAATTTGTTAAAGATCCAAAAATGGCAGAATAAAGGTAAAGAATTTGGAATTTGAAGGAAATTGGGAGTAATTTTTGAGGGAACAGTGAATTGAATTGAATTCAATATGAAATTAAGAGTCATTATGGGTATTTATAGGAAAAATTTGGGGATTATAGCAAATGGCCCAAAATAACACTCTTAAGGCCCATTCCCACTTAAAAATCACGGCAAAATGGAGAAATTTCAGAAATTTAGCACATAATTACGAATTTGCCATTGAAAACTGAAGAAGAAAATGAAAATATGTTGGTTGGGATTTGAACTCGGGTGGCTGAAGGGCGCGCGAGAGAAGATTGCGACACGTGGTGCACGGAGAAAGGTGGATCGACTGAAGACACGGATGGTATATACACGCGGACGGATAAGGAACAAAACCACGACAAAAATGCGTCTGGTGAGGTTCGAACTCGTGACTTCAAGGCTGGGCGGGCGCGAGTGAGGGGCTGTCCCATTTCAATCTTCTTCAATATTAACTAGAATGGACCCTTATGTTTAATTTGCCCGTTCTTCGTTTGAGCTCCGAATTAGGTGATTTTCATGTCGTTGGGTTCATATCGGAGTCTCCTTCATATTCTGCATAAAAATATAAAAATAATGAATATATGCATGATAAATATTGAGAATAGGCTACCTTTAAACGGGTCAATATTTGCCCCAACAAATAGATTTTCTAAAAATTTATATTTTGCAAAGTTAGAATTTTTCGAATACACAGGGTGTTTTTAAAGACAAAAGACTCTCATTCCACTCATTTCTCAACATTTCACTTCAAGAGTCTAGAACAGAGGAGTAAAGAGAAGTTGAGATTTCTAGAAAATATTGGAGCCTAACGACAAGGTTCTTTGGTCAACCGTCAGTTTTGAGTTTCCTGTCAAGAAGCTACTTGAGATGTTGTAGTGTATGGCAAGGTTGAGCTGAGGAAGAAGAGTTAGAGTTTAAGATTTATATACAAGTTAGTAAAGCCTCCTTTTCTTTATTTAAGAAGATCTAGACCAAGTTTTCTAGATTCAGATGTTTAGTGGAAATCTAAATCTATACAGGATCAAGTTTTTAGCAATGGAAGCTTGTAGAAACGGTCTTCAGTGAGCTCAGACCATTTAAGAGTCCAAAGGGATCAAGGTTAGTAAGAAAAGAATTCTCTTGAGTGAAAAAGAAAAAAGGTAAAAAGTTTAAGAAGTTTTCTTTTTTGGAACCCGAGACTTGAGTTTTCTTGTTATTTTCATAATCCAAGAACCTAGCCAAAAGTTGTGAGTGACTAAAATTGTTTTGAAATGAATTTCTAAGCTTTATTTAAGAATTTATGTTTTAAAGCATGCTTTGAGTTTAAGAATTTGAATATGCTAGATTTATGAAATTATTTACAAAACATGAGTTAGAAAAGAGTTATGAGAAAGCATGATTGAGTTAAAAGTTCTAAAGAATTCAATTTGAGAAATGCTTCGTAAAACATGAGGTTTATAAGAATATGTATGAATGCTAAGTTTCTACAAATATTTGAGCAATGAGATTTTGTAAAGCAAAGCTAGATTTGAAAAGGACATCATAGTAGTCTAAATGGAAGATACCGACGAGAGAATACTAGTAGTCTTGGCATAGGGAATGGTTTATGTTCTTGGTAGAAAGGAACAAAAGGAAGCTAATGTGTGATTTATGTGATTTAATAAATGAGGCGTTGAGAGCCTGTGTGTGTGAAGGTGAAAATGTATTTATGTGATTGATTTGTGGATTCTCCAAAAGGTATTTCTCAACTCTCACTCACTAAGCTTTGACTTATATTTTAGGTTTCCCTTCTCCAGGTTATAAGGCGTTGAGGCCAAGTAAAGAAGGGTAAGGTGAGTTGCTATGCGTTGAGGCGAGCAAGCGAGGCGTTGAGTTGAAGAAGTTGTGCTAGGAATGGAAGGCCTAAAGTTTATGTTTTAAGTCTTGTCATAAAGAAAGCATGAATTCTGTTTGTTTTTTTCGCTGTATTGTTATGTGCTTCTTGCTTAGTAGTTAAAGAGTTTAAGTAATGCTAAGTTAAGTGAGTTAAGTTGGTTGCTAAAGTTATT
>JACWES010000348.1:0-11388 GCA_025688845.1 Cucumis hystrix
ATGGCCTAGAAAGAAACGACCCAACTTAGAACGGGGTCGGAGGCCTCGAAAGTTCACATCCAACTACTGGGCCGTCCGATTTGGAGTGATATGAAGTTTCTTGCCCACAAAAGCCGAACGGTGCTGTCCCGGAATCTGTTTTTTGGATCCGTCCCAAAAAGCTGAAGAAAGGGTTTAGAAAGAAACGACTCGACTTAGAACGGGGTGGGATGCCTCGAAAGTTCACATCCAACTACTGGGCCGTCCGATTTGGAGCGATATCGAAGTTTCTTGCAAACAAAACCGAACGATGATGCCCCGGACTCAGTTTTTTGGTTTTGTCCCAAAACGCCGAAAAAAGGGCCAATGGCCTAGAAAGAAACGACCCAACTTAAAACGGGGTAGGAGGCCTCGAAAGTTCACATCCAACTACTGTGCTGTCTGATTTTGAGCGAAATCAATGTTTCTTGCCCACAAAAGCCAATCGGTGATGAACCGGACTCAGTTTTTTGGTTCCGTCCGAAAACGCCGAATAGAGGGCCAATGACCTAGAAGAAAACGACCCAACTTCTAATGGTGTCGGAGTCCTCGAATGTTCGCATCCAACTACTGGCCGTTCGATTTTGAACGATATCGAAGTTTCTTGCCCTCAAAATCCGAACGGTGATGCCTCGGACTAAGTCTTTTGGTTCCGTCCCAAAACGACGAAGAAAGGGCCAATGGCCTAGAAAGAAACGACTCAACTTAGAACGGTGTCGGAGGCCTTGAAAGTTCACATCCACCTACTGGGACGTCCGATTTTGAGCGATATCGAAGTTTCTCGATTACAAAAGCTGAACGGTGATGCACCGGACTCGGTTTTTTGGTTCCGTCCCAAAACGCCGAAGAAAGGGCCAATGGCTTAGAAAGAAAAGACCCAACTTAGAACGGTGTCGGAGGCCTCGAAAGTTCGCATCCAACTACTGGGCCATCCGATTTTGAGCGATATCTATCTTTCTTAACCACAAAAGACGTACGGTGATGCCCCGGACTCAGTTTTTTGGTTCCGTCTCAAAACGCCGAAGAAAGGGCCAATGAATTAGAAAGAAACGACCCAACTTATAATGGGGTCGGAGGCCTCGAAAGTTCACATCCAACTACTGGGCCGTCCGATTTGGAGCGATATCGAAGTTTCTTGCCCGTAAAAGTTAAACGGTTAAGCCCCGGACTCAGTTTTTTGTTTCCGTCTCAAAACGCCGAAGAAAGGGCCAATGGCCTAGAAAGAAACGACCCTACTGAGAACGGGGTCGAAGGCCTCGAATGTTCACATCCAATTACTGAATCGTCCGATTTTGAGCGATATCAAAGTTTCTCGATCACAAAAGCCAACGGTGATGCTCCGAACTCAGTTTTTTTGTTCCGTCCCAAAACGCCGTAGAAAGGGCCAATTTCCTATAAAGAAACGACCCAACTTAGAACGGGATCGGAAGCCTCGAATGTTCACATCCAACTACTGGGCCAGTCGATCCGGAGCGATATCGAAGTTTCTCGATCACAAAAGCCGAACGGCGATGCCCCAGACACAGTTTTTTGGTACGTCCCAAAACGCCAAAGAAAGGGCCAATGGCCTAGAAAGAAATGACTCAATTTAGAACGGGGTTGGAGGCCTCGAAAGTTCACATGCAACTACTAGGCCGTCTAATTTGGAGCGATTTCGAAGTGACTTCCCATTAAAAATCCGAATGGTGATGGCCCGGTCTTAGTTTTATGGTTCCGTCCCAAAATGCCGAAGAACGGACCAATGGCCTGAAAAGAAACTACCCAACTTACAACGGTGTCGGAGGCCTCGAAACTTCACATCCAACTACTGGGCCATCCGATTCTGACCGATATCGAAGTTTCTTGCTCATAAAAGCCGAACGGTGATGCTCCAGACTTAGTTTTTTGGTTTCGTCCCAAAACGACGAAGAAAGGGCCAATGGCCTAGAAAGAAACGACCCAACTTAAAACGGGGTCGAATGTCTCAAAAGTTCACATCCAACTATTGGTTCGTCTGATCTGGAGCGATACAGAAGTGACTTGCCCACAAAAGCTGAACAGTGATGGCCCGGACTCAGTTTTTTTGTTCCGTCCCAAATTGCAGAAGAACAGACCAATGGTTTAGAAAGAAACGACCCAACTTAGAACGGTGTCGGAGGTCTCGAAAGTTCACATCCAACTACTGGAAAGTCCAATTTGGAGGGATATCGAAGTTTCTTGCCCACAAAAGACGAACGCTGATGCCCCGGACTCAGTTTTTTAGTTCCATCCCAAAACACCATAGAAAGGGCCAATGGCCTAGAAACAAACGACTCAACTTAGAACGGGGTCGGAGGCCTCAAAAGTTCACATAAAACTACTGGGTCGTCCGATTTGGAGCAAAATTGAAGTTTCTTGCCCACAAAAGCAGATCGGTGATGCTCCGAACTCAGTTTTTTGGTTCCGTCCCAAAACACTGAAGGAAGCGCCATTGACCTAGAATCTACGACCGAACTTCGAACGGGGTAAGAGGCCTCGAAAGTTTACATCCAACTACTGGGTAATCCGATTTGGAGCGATATCGAAGTTTCTTACCCATAAAAGCTGAACGGTGATGCCCCTGATTCCAATTTTTGGTTCCGTCTTAAAACGCCGAAGAAAGGGCCAATGGCCTAGAAAGAAAAGACCCAACTTAGAACGGAGTCGGAGGCCTCGAAAGTTTACATCCAACTACTGGGCGTCCAATTTGAAGCGATATCGAAGTTTCTTGCCCACAACAGCCAAAGGGTGATGCCCCGGACTCAGTTTTTTGGTTTCATTCCAAAACACCACGAAAGGGCCAATGGCCTAGAAAGAAACGACCCAAATTAGAACGTGGTCGGAGGCCTCGAAAATTAACATCCAACGACGTCGCCGTCCGATTTTGAGCGATATCAAAGTTTATTGCCAACAAAAGCATATCGGTGATGCTCCGGACTCAGTTTCTTGGTTCCGTCAAAAGAAGCCGAAGAAAGGGCCAATGGCCTAGAAAGAAACGACCCAAATTAGAACGAGGTCGGAGGACTCGAGAGTTCACATGCAAGTACTGGGTCGTCCGATTTGGAGCGATATCGAAGTTTCTTGCCAACAAAAGCCGAACGGTGATGCCCCGGACTCAGTTTTTTGGTTCCGTCTCAAAACGCCGATGAAAGAGCCAATGGCCTAGAAAGAAATGACCCAACTTAGAACGGTGTCGGAGGCCTTGAAAGTTCTCATCCACTACTTCACCGTCTGATTTTGAACGATATCGAAGTTTATTGCCTACAAAAGCCGAACGGTGATGCCCTGGACTCTGTTTTTTGGTTCCGTCTTAAAACGCAGATGAAAGGGTCAATGGCCTAGAAAGAAATCACCCAACTTTGAATGGGGTCGGTGGCCTCGAATGTTCACATCAAACTACTGGGTCGTCCGATTTTGAGCGATATCGAAGTTTCTTTCCCACAAAAGCCGACGGGTGATGCCCGGACTCAGTTTTTTGGTTCCGTTCCAAAAAGCCGAAGAAAGGGCCTATGGTGTAGAAAGAAATGACCCAACTTAAAACGGGGTCTGAGGCCTCGAAAGTTCACATCCAACTACTGGGCCGTCCTTGTTAGGCGGACCTTGGTAATATGATAGAGAAGTTACATATGATGGATTGTTCAACAAGTATGTATACCTTTACTTTGGATGGGAAGAAATTTACTTTGCTGTCATTATCTCCATATGAAGTACATTGTGATCATTTGAAATTAGAAAGGAAAAGAAAATAATTTGAAGAAAAAGAGAGGAGAGAAGAAAGTAAGTTCAAAGAAAGAGAGAATAGTGAAAAAAGAGAGGAAAGTGAGGGGCAAAAGGTGAGTGAAAATCAAGAGAAAAAAAAAGTGATTTTGAGGAAAAAAGAATGTGAGTTTGGTTATGAGAAAGGGGGAAGTGAGAAATATGTTTTCATTCGAAGCATCAAACTTTGTACTTATGTGCAAAGGAAAGTGTTTAGAAAATGAACCTAACTCTAATGATGGTTTGCCTAGTGCTTTCAAGTCTCATTTGCAGGAGTTTAATGACATGTTTCCACATGAAGATGCACCTACGGGTTTACCTCCTCTAAGAGGGATTCATCAAATTGACTTCATTCCGGGTGCAACTCTTCCAAACATGGCTGCTTATAGGACCAATCCAACCGAGACTAAGGAGATCCAAAGACAAGTTGAAGAACTCATGGATAAAGGGTATATTAGAGAAAGAATGAGTCCTTGCTCGGTTTCGGTGATTTTGGTTCCCAAGAAAGATGGTACATGGAGGATGTGTGTTGATTGTCGAGCTATCAATAAAATAACCGTAAAGTATCGACATCCTATTCCTCGATTAGATGACATGTTAGATGAATTGTATGGCTCTAATCTGTTTTCAAAAATAGACCTTAAAAGTGGTTATCATCAAATTCGTATGCATGTAGGAGATGAATGGAAAATGGCTTTCAAACCAAGTTTGGGCTTTATGAGTGGCTTGTTATGCCATTTGGCCTTACTAATGCACCAAGTACTTTTATGAGGCTAATGAATCATGTTTTGAGGGAATACATAGGAAAATTTGTGGTTGTATACTTTGATGATGTCCTTGTTTACCCAAAAGGATTTGAATGATCATATTTTGCATGTTATGACAATTTTACTTAAACTTAGAGAAGAGAAGCTTTATGCCAACTTCAAAAATTTTAGTTTTTGTCTAGAACAAGTAAATTTCCTAGGGTTCATTGTTGGAAAGGATGGAGTGAAAGTTGATGAAGAAAAGGTAAAGGCTATCCGAGAATGGCCAACTCCTACCAATGCGTCCTAGGTAAGATTCTTTCATGGTTTGGCTAGTTTCTATAGGAGATTTATTAAAGATTTTAGTAGCATAGCCTAGCCATTAACTGAACTTGTGAAAAAACATGTGAAATTTGAATGGAAAGGAAAACAAGAAAATGCATTCAATGAGCTTAAAGAAAAATTGATCAATGCACCTTGTCTTGCTTTACCTAACTTTGATAAATTTTTTGAGATAGAATGTGATGCAAGTGGGATAGGTATAGGGGCTGTTTTGATGCAAGAAAAGCAACCAATCATGTTCTTTAGTGAAAACCTAAATGGAGCTCAACTCAACTATCCGACTTATGACAAGGAGCTACATGCGCTTGTGAGAGCTTTGAAAGTTTGGCAACATTACTTATGGCCAAAAGAGTTTGTTATCCACACGGACCATGAAAGCTTGAAGCATCTCAAAGGCCAAACTAAGCTTAACAAGAGGCATGCGAAATGGGTGGAATTCATTGAGACATTTCCTTATGTCATCCATTACAAAAAGGGTAAGGACAATGTGGTGGCCGATGCATTATCAAGAAGGTATGCTTTATTCTCATCCCTAAGTGCAAAAGTTCTTGGTTTTAAACACATGATTGAGCTGTACAAAGTTGAGAAATATGAATTTTATGATCTGTATGCACAATGTGTAGAAGGGAAAAATGTTCAAGATTATATTGTGTTTGATGAGATGCTTTTTAGGAAAGGAAAGCTTTGTATTCCTAAGTGTTCCATTAGAGAGTTACTTGTGAAGGAAGCTCATGGGGGAGGACTTATGGGACATTTTGGCGAATTTAAAACATACAGCATGTTGTGTGAACACTTTTATTGGCTTAAAATGAGGAAAGATGTGAACAAAGTGTGCAAGCAATGTTTCAAGTGTAAGGAGGCTAAGTCTAAGACACAACCACATGACCTTTACACACCGTTAGATGTTCCTAATGAACCATGGGTAGACATTAGCATGCATTTTGTTCTAGGATTACCAAAGACTAGAAGACATCATGATAGTATCTTTGTGGTGGTTGATAGGTTTAGTAAGATGGCTCATTTCATTCCATGTAACAAAACGGATGATGCTACCAACATAGATAATCTTTTCTTTAGAGAAGTTGTTAGATTGCATGGCATTCCCAAAACTATTGTTTATAGGGATGTTAAATTTTTAAATCATTTTTGGAAAGTTTTGTGGGGAAAATTGGGGACTAAGCTTCTATTTTCTACAACCTGTCACCCACAAACGGATGGGCAAACTGAGGTGGTTAATAGAACTTTGGGGGCCTTGCTTAGGTCACTAATTTCTAAAAATCTTAAGTCTTGGGAAGAGACTCTGCCTTTTGTGGAGTCTGCATACAATAGGGAAATTCATAGCACAACTCATTGTTCACCTTTTGAGGTTGTGCACGACTTTAATCCTTTGACTCCTCTAGATTTATCACCTTTGCCGCCTAATATGTTTACTAATGATGCAGCTTCTTATAGGGTTGAATACATCAAAACTCTGCACCAAGAAATCAAAGAACGAATTGAAAAGAAGAATCAGAAGCTAGTCATTCGCAAGAACCAAGGAAGAAAGGAATTGATTTTTAAACCTGGTGATTGGATTTGGGTTCATCTAAGAAAGGAAAGGTTTTCGGATCAACGGAAGTCAATACTTCAACAAAGGGGAGATGGACCTTTTCAAGTGCTTGAGCGGATCAATAACAATGCATACAAGTTAGATCTACGAAGTAAGTACAATGTAAGTTCTACTTTTAATGTGGCTGACTTGACTCCTTTTGATGTAGGCAATGAAAACCTTGATTTGAGGACAAATCCGTTTAAAGAAAGGGGGGATGATGTGGATTCAATCAATAATCCATTGCATGTACCTGAAGGACCAATCACAAGGAGCAAGGCAAAAAAGATACAAGAAGCTTTCACACTGCATATTCAAAAGCTTGCAAATGCACAACGAGAGGTCGAGAATTTTGAGCCCAAATTTTTGTATAATGTTAGTTCAGCAAGTCAAGAAGAGAATGGAGTCAAGATGGCACGGGGGACAAAAAAAGTGTGCAGAATTTGTGAAGAGGTGGCTGTCCAATTTGCATCTCTTGGGATTTAGTGATGTCAAAGGTTGTCAAACGTTGCCATTATGAGGAGCGGATTACATAACACATATTTAAGACAATTTAAAGCAATTCTATATTTTATTTTTTGAAAAATGTCTGCTCGTTTGATGTGCAATCAAGATTTAAGTTCCTAGGTCTTATTTTCTACAATTTTGCAATTAAGTGTATTTGAGTGACTTTTGAGTTCTTTGGTCATTCCACGACCATTTGGCCTTTAAAATGGCTTGTAATGCTCATAAGAAGGAACATGATGAATACTAAAAAGAAGGTTTTGCTTATTCAACCCCTCTGGTGTTGTCTTTTTTTCCTTTTCAAATCTTGTCTTAGGTTTAATGTCAATCGATTCATTGGATTAGTTTTGATCAATCTCATTCTGGAGTGAGTCGTCTTAGGATCTAGGAGTGACCATCATAGATTCGAAGTTTGATCTAAGAGTAATTCATCTTCTAACTAAACTCTTGGTTGGAATCAATCGGTAAGATAGTCTCGTTTGTGTCCGTTTACATTGATCCTAGAAGGACCTCAAGCTTTGAAAACTTAAAGCACATTGGACGCTTATCAAAGGGCCAATGGCCTAGAAAGAAACAGCCCAACTTAGAACGGCGTCGGAGGCCTCGAAAGTTTACATCCAACTACTGGGGCGTCCGATTTGGACCGAAATCGAAGTTTCTAGAAACAAAAGCCGATCGGTGATGCCCTACACTCAGTTTCTTGGTTCCGTCCCAAAACGACAAAGAAAAGGCCAATGGCCTAGAAAGAAACGACACAACTTAGAACGGTTTCGGAGGCTCGAAACTTCATATTCAACTACTGGGCCGTCCGATTTGGAGCGATATCGAAGTTTCTTGCCCACAAAAGCCGAACGGTGATACACCAGACTCAGTTTTTTGGTTCCGTCCGAAAACGCCGAATAGAAAGCCAATGACCTAGAAAAAAACGACCCAACTTCTAATGGTGTCGGAGTCCTCGAATGTTCGCATCCAACTACTGGGCCGTTCGATTTTGAACGATATCAAAGTTTCTTGCCCTCAAAATCCGAACGGTGATGCATCGGACTAAGTTTTTTGGTTCCTTCCCAAAACGACGAAGAAAGGGCCAATGGCCTAGAAAGAAAAGACTCAACTTAGAACGGTGTCGGAGGCCTCGAAAGTTCACATCCAATTACTAGGCCAAACGGTGATTCCTCGAACTCAGTTTTTTGGTTCCGTCCCAAAACGACGAATAAAGGGCCAATGGCCTAGAAAGAAACGACCTAACTTAGAACGGTGTCGGAGGCCTTGAAAGTTCACATCCACCTACTGGGCCGTCCGATTTTGAGCGATATCGAAGTTTCTCGATTACAAAAGTTGAACGGTGATGCACCGGACTCGGTTTTTTGGTTCCATCCCAAAATGCCGAAGAAAGGGCCAATGGCTTAGGAAGAAATGACCCAACTTAGAACGGTGTCGGAGGCCTCGAAAGTTCGTATCCAACTACTGGGCCGTCTGATTTGGAGCGATATCGAACTTTCTTGCCCGTAAAAGCCAAACGGTTAAACCCCGGACTCAGTTTTTTGTTTCCGTCTCAAAACGCCGAAGAAAGGGCCAATGGCCTAGAAAGAAACGACCCGACTGAGAACGGGGTCGAAGGCCTCGAATGTTCACATCCAACTACTGAATCGTCCGATTTTGAGCGATATCAAATTTTCTTGATCACAAAAGCCAACGGTGATGCTCCGAACTCAGTTTTTTTGTTCCGTCCCAAAACGCCGTAGAAAGGGCCAATTTCCTATAAAGAAACGACCCAACTTAGAACGGAAGCCTCGAATGTTCACATCCAACTACTGGGCCATTCGATCCGGAGGGATATCGAAGTTTCTCGATCACAAAAGCCGAACGGCGATGCCCCAGACACAGTTTTTTGGTACGTCCCAAAACGCCGAAGAAAGGGCCAATGGCCTAGAAAGAAACGACTCAATTTAGAACGGGGTTGGCGGCCTCGAAAGTTCACATGCAACTACTAGGCCGTCTAATTTGGAGCGATTTCGAAGTGACTTCCCATAAAAAATCCGAATGGTGATGGCCCGGTCTTAGTTTTATGGTTCCGTCCCAAAATGCCGAAGAACGGACCAATGGCCTGAAAAGAAACTACCCAACTTACAACGGTGTCGGAGGCCTCGAAACTTCACATCCAACTACTGGGCCATCCGATTCTGACCGATATCGAAGTTTCTTGCCCATAAAAGCCGAACGGTGATGCTCCAGACTGAGTTTTTTGGTTTCGTCCCAAAACGACGAAGAAAGGGCCAATGGCCTAGAAAGAAACGACCCAACTTAAAACGGGGTCGAATGTCTCGAAAGTTCACATCCAACTATTGGTCCGTCTGATCTGGAGCGATACCGAAGTGACTTGCCCACAAAAGCTGAACAGTGATGCCCCTGACTCAGTTTTTTTGTTCCGTCTTAAATTGCCGAAGAACGGACCAATGGTTTAGAAAGAAACGACCCAACTTAGAACGGTGTCGGAGGTCTCGAAAGTTCAAATCCAACTACTGGAAAGTCAAATTTGGAGGGATATCGAAGTTTCTTGCCCACAAAAGACGAACGCTGATGCCCCGGACTCAGTTTTTTAGTTCCATCCCAAAACACCATAGAAAGGGCCAATGGCCTAGAAAGAAACGACTCAACTTAGAACGGGGTCGGAGGCCTCGAAAGTTCACATAAAACTACTGGGTCGTCCGATTTGGAGCAAAATTGAAGTTTCTTGTTGCAATTTATTATTGATTCTAACAAAAATTACATGGAAATCAAAGACTAATCAAACCCTAATTATAAAGAAAAATCTAATTAATCAAATTCTCAAAGATTGGAAATGCCTAAGCCCAATTTACCTCAAAAGATTAGCCTTCCATCTTCAATATTTCTGGAAAAATGGTTGAAGATAAAGAATTATAAAGTGAGGGTAGAAAAATTGGAAATTGGGAGGAATTAGGAGTATTTTTGGAGGGAATAGTGAAAATGTCTTGAATTCAATTTAGGGGTTTAATTGGGGTATTTATAGGGGAAAATAGAGGAAATGGGCCAAAGTGTTTCTAAGCCCATATCCAAGAAGAAAAGATGAAAATTGGAGTAATTTCAGAAGTTTGGATGTTAATTACAAAACTGCCACGGAAAAAATGGAAAAAAAATAAAATTGCGTTGGCTGGGGATTCAAACTCGGGTGGTTAAGGGACGCGCGTGCTGAGATCGCGCAACGTGGCACAAGGAAAATCGTCGAATTTTTGAAGACACGGATTGAGGGAAATATGTAATAAATATTATGCGTGAAGGGAGATTCGAACTCGTGATCTCTAGGATAGGCGTGCGAGGCTGAGGGATTACACGTGTCAACCCACTTCAATATTTCCAAAATGCCCCTCATGTTTAATTTGCCCGTTCTCCTTCGTTTGAACTCCGATTTAAGTGATTTTCGTGTCGTTGGGTTCGTATCGGAGTCTACTTCATATTCTACATAACAATATAAAAATAGTGAAAATATGCATGATAAGGACTGACAATAGGCTATCTTTAAACGGGTCAATATTTGTCCCAAAACGTCCCACGAAGCCGAAGTAAGGGCCAATGACCTAGAAAGAAACGACCCAACTTAAAACGGGGTCGGAGGCCTCGAAAGTTCACATCCAACTACTGGGCTGTCCGATTTGGAGCGAATTAGAAGTTTCTTGCCACAAAAGCCGATCGATGATGCTCAGACTCAGTTTTTTGGTTTCGTCCCAAAACGCCGAAGAAAATGCCAATGGCGTACAAAGAAACGACCCAACTTAAAACGGGGTTGGAGGCCTCGAAAGTTCACATCTAACTACTAGGCCTTCCGATTTGGAGTGATATCGAAGTTTCTTGCCCTGAAAAGCCAAACGGTGATGCCCTGGACTCAAGTTTTGTGGTTCCGTCCCCAAACGCCGAAGAAACCAATGGCCTAGAAAGAAACGACCCAACTTAGAACGGGGTCGGAGGCCTCGAAAGTTGGCATCATCATTCGGTTTTGTTTGCAAAGAAAACTTCGATATCGCTCCAAATCGGACGGCCCAGTAGTTGGATGTGAACTTTTCGAGGCATCCCACCTGTTCTAAGTCGAGTCGTTTCTTTCTAGGCCATTGGCCCTTTCTTCAGCTTTTTTGGGGACGGATCCAAAAACAAGATTCCGGGACAGCACCGTTCCGGCTTTTGTGGGCAAGAAACTTCATATCACTCAAATCGGACGGGCCCAGTAGTTGGATGTGAACTTTCGGAGGCCTCCGACCCCCGTTCTAAGTTGGGTCGTTTCTTTCTCTAGGGCCATGGGCTCTTTCTTTCCGCGTTTTGGGACGGAACCAAAAAACATTGAGTCTGGGGGCATCACCGATCGGCTTTTGTGGGCAAGAAACTTTGATTTCGCTCCAAAAAGAACGCGGCCTTAGTAGTTTGGATGTG
>JACWES010000017.1:0-39185 GCA_025688845.1 Cucumis hystrix
AATTAATGTTTCTTGATAATCAACTCAATGTCTGAGTAAATCCCTTAGCAACCAATATGGCCTTGTACTTTTCAATACTACCATCAGCTTTGCATTTTACAATGAACACCCACTTGCATCCAACTGTTTTCTTGTCTTTAGGTAGTTTAACTATGTCCCATGTGCAATTTTGGTTCAACACATTCATCTCTCCCATTACTGGCAACTTCCAATTCGAATTATTGAGGGTCTCCTATATATTCTTTGGAACAAACAGATTGGTTATTTTGGATGTGAAGGCTTAAGATTGTCGGACAATCTATGATAAGAAAGATAGTTTGCAATGGGATATTTGGTACATTGATGGGTACCTTTCCTATGGGCAATTGGAATGTCTAAGATATGAGGCATCAGATAAGGAATTCTAAAGAGAACTAGGAAAACTATGAGAGGAAGTACTGGGAGAATTATGGGAAGGAGATTGTATGTTACTTGGATCTGCAGAATCGTTCATGGGGAATTAGATTGGTTTCGTGATAAATCAATTGTCTGCTCTCAATTACTTTCAGGCAAGTTTCTTCTAGTATAAACTTGAAGTTCAGGTCTGTAGTGTTTCTAGTATAAATGCATTTAACGGCTCGAGGATCAAGTTTAGTTAGTGTAAGGTTAGAAGTATGAACATAAATAGTACACCCAAATACTGTTATTGGTAAGTTAGAAAACAGCCTAACGGTAGGAAAGAACTCTTTGAAGTGATTTAGAGGAGTTTTAAAATTCAAAACCTTAGTTGGCATTCGATTTATGAGGTACGTAGTGGTAAGAACTGCATCACCCCCATAAATATTTTGGTGCATGCATAGAAAACACAAGGGCACGAGCAACTTCAAGTAAAGACATAAGTATAAAGGGCACTCTGGGTGCGCCTTCTGAACCTTAGGCCTATTTGTTCTTGGCTCATTGTATAATTCTCTTGTACTTTGAGCACTAGTCTCATTTTAATCATTAATAAAGAGGCTTGTTTCTTTTTCAAAAACAATTCTCTACCAAACAATCCCTTGACAATTTGGATCACCTTGTGAAGTAGATACCCTCATTAGTTGGTATGTTTTGTTGTGTTTTTTGTCGAAAGGCGGAGGAAGATTTTGAGAGTCTTGTGGAGCGATTTCTTTCTGACTTTTGGTTTTCCGCTTGCATGACCTAGGAGATTTGTCATATGATGATGTTTAGTGAAAACAGTCTCTTTTATGGCTTGCTGGGGTGTGCTATGTTGCAGGAGCGGAATAATTGTGTTTAGACAGTACGAAAGAATCGAAGCCTCTTTTAACTATTCTATATGTTCTAGTTTGTATAGGTGGAGTCCCTTCTTTTAGCTATACTCCTTTGTAGGCTGATTTTTTTGTATGTTCGTGTATTCTTTCTTTTTATCGAAAAAGAAACATGAACTTTTCGTTGATAAAATGAAAAGTGACTAAAAAAATACATTAACCTTGAAGCGAATACAGACTGAGAAAAACACAATAAGAGAAATACTATTGAGACACAAAGAGGGGAGACTTCAAAAAGAAAACACTTAAAACCTAGCGAACTAGCTCCATAAAGCAAACCAAAACTAAAGGACCGGTAAAATCTGCTCAAGAGTGGCCTGGGGAGCTTCAAATTTGTTCAATGGTCAACTATGAGACAAGATAGATTCTATCCCACAATATTCATTTAATATGCTCTGTCTGGTCGAGTTATTGTACGATAGTTAAGTTTTCCAACTAACCTCCTACATCTTTTAGGATCTTTTAGCAATTTCCCATGTGTGACTTGTAAATTGGAATACGATGTAGAAATCTCCAAATCAACCAAACCTTTATACCTCACAAACCAAAAACAAACTGAACAAATATCCCAATGCTCGAGATTATAAGAACTTCAAAGCCAATACCAGAAAAAGGACCAGGGAGCAACTGAAAACAATAATCCTTGTGTGTTGGAGAAACAAGTGAACTGCAAATGAGATAGGCCATGATCACAAAAAGAAACCTAGAGGATAAAGACAGAACCAATGTGGGTGGTAGAGATCTCAAGTAAACGCACAAATCATACCAAAAACATTATTCACAAGACCTCTGCAGTTAGCTATTCTATTGATTGTAGCATGAATTTTCTGTTTCGTCATATTGTTGTCCTAATTTTCTTTTGAGGTGCAACTTCGTAGCGGACTTAATCGTCATCTGTTGATTGGATACAACATTAATTAACTTTAAGTTTTCCAGGAGCATCTTAGAAGGATTCTTAGAGGTCAAGCCTCTCTGTTTGACTGGACGAAATCAACCTCATTGGCAAGGACGTTATCCCCCCGAGTTTTGGAGAGTCAAATTGATGCAAAGAAGGTAATTTATTTCTTTCCAAATGGGAATTGTTTTGAGCCATCAAATCTCACATTGGAGCTTAACAAAATATACATTTTTCACTAACATTCAATTTGCTAGCAACGTTCTTTCTTAATAGCAATCTTGTAGTTGTTACCATGTACATACCATTGAGAGAAAAAGGCAGGGTAGATTTAATTTTCTTGAGCACTGCATTAATAATGTTTATGCAATGGTTATGTTATTATTATTAAATAATAACACAGTCTAGCTACATTTATGTCCCATGCAATGAACTTTTTTTCTATTTATTTACTTTATAGGATCTGGAGAAAAACTTGAAAACAACCTGTGAAGAGTTTATTATGTCTGTCACTAAGCTGGTTGTGGATCCCATGCTCTCATTCGTTACCAAGGTTTGTCATTTTTCCCAAATGCTGAAACTCGTGTTTCGGTTATGGATTCTAACAGGGGATGCTTCCCAAGCTGTAAGATAGTTGACCACGTCTGATTGATATTGATTTGGGCTATTATAGACGGCTTCTTTTTTCTTTCTGTTTTTCCTTCGTGCGTGAATAATAATGGGGTAAGAAATAGTTGTACTTGTACTAAATGAAAAATGTTTAAATAAAGATGGGTGATTTTCCCTACCCATCCATAGTTTCCTTTTAGATGTGAACAATTCTTTTGTTATTGGAAGACCGAAAGATGTCTGGCAATCATCTCGTGCTAGTTAATTTTCCATCTAAATCCTATAAGGATTTCGTCTACCTAACTTTTTGAATCTTCCATTTTGTAGTAGGATCATTTGAACCAAACAGTTGGAGGTTAGACACCTGGTAACTAATTTTCAGAAATCTGTTAGGCCACCCACGATGCATCTATCACAGGAGGGGGATGATGGTAAAGAAGGGGAATCAAGTTCTTTACTTTCATGATAGGTGAATGAGGTTGGGAATTATCTGAGTGAGAACCATGTACTGAGGGAGAGTTTGTACTGAGTTCGTATGGAGAGATTCTTTAAATAAGGAGAGGGAATGTTTTTTCAGTTTTGGGCTTTTAACTTAGGAAATTATTTTTTTTAAAACGGAAATGAGGTCATTTCATGAAAAATATGAAATGAGCCCAAGGGAGAGCACTAACACCTTAAGGCTTGGGAATTTTGTTTTCCCTAGCGCTGTTACCGTTTTCATTCTATCAATATATTGTTAAGGAGAGATGCCTTACAAAAGGCTACTTAGAAGGGTTGGTAAAGAGGTGAATAAAGGAGCTTGCAAAAGGATGATAAAGAGTGCAATAGGATGAGGCTTTTGAGATGCTCCAACTTCAGACATGCAAAACACGTGAGATCATGAGAAATCTTTCAGATTATCACGAACAAAGCCTATGTGGCATAAACCCAAAAGAAAATGTTTCTTCGTTGTCTCCTGTTTAAAAATTTTCTTTGGAGCATTTGGTGGAGAAGTCACTGTTTTTTCCATTTGTTTACCGAAAAGGTCTTCTCCTTTGAGCGAGTTAGATTGTTTTACTGTGTTTGGGTTAAAAATGACTTCAAGAGTCTATTGTATTTTTGGTTCTTAGTTGTATTTTTTCCGTTCCATCATTGCAAGTTTCTTTTTGTAAATTTTTCATTATACCACTTCTCAAGATACTGTTGACATGGGTTTGATGAGTTTGTCTTTTTTCTTCTCATTTTTAACCTTTTTTTTCCATCTCCCTCTCTCTCTTGTTTTTGTTTCTAATAGAAGGGGGTGGGGATTAGTTTTTCGTGTTAATTGTTGTTCAAGTAGTAGAGAATTATGTTCAACTCTCAGCTAACTTCCAAGAGGTTTGGCTGGTTGAAAATCCAATTCTGTAGGTCAAAAACTCTCCAATAAATTTATTTCTTTTTTGTTTAAAGAAAGATAAGATTTTGCATTTTGGTGATGTAATCTTTTTATGAGAGATCTTCATTTGATATAATGAAGAAGAAAAAGCTCAAAAATTGGTGCAATCAAATTACAAAGGAACAATAAAAGAGGTCCAGTGAGTTTATTTCCTTCTTTATGTTTTACTTACCTATGGGATCCTAAAATTATATTTATTACTTCTAATTTTATTAGTTTGTTCTGTTTAGGTGACTGCTGTCAAAGTGGCATTATCGTCAGGCAATCAGAACCAAAAGTTAGAACCGGCCATGGAGAAACCACTAAGGGATCAGGCTTTTGCCACTCCAGATAAGGTGGCTGAATTAGTTCAAAAGGTATGTTGTATAACGTAAAAGAATGTGGAAAAATCAGTAGTATTAAAGGAAGAATCTCTTAAAAGAGTTGTATACAATAGGTCTCTTAAATTTTATGTGCAGTCTTTAAGGTGCTGCCAGAGTGCAAATCTCTATGAACAATTACTAATGTGTTTATAAAGATTGCTAATGGGTTTTTATCTATTTTTTTCTGTCCCAGTACCACATTGTTGTGACATTTAATTGATAATGCCCTGTAGCTGTGAAGGATTTGAATGATTCGTAGAAATATTTATTGTCATATAGCCTCTCTGATCAATTTTTTTCCTTCTCAAACAGGTTAATACTGCTATCCAGCAACAGTTGCCTATGGTTATGGAAAAAATGAAACTCTATCTGCAAAACCCTACCACAAGGATGATTCTTTTCAATCCTATAAAGTAAGTTGATATAATTTGTGAAATTGAAATTATGATGCTCTGGCCATGGAGCAGACAGGCTTGATTAGAAATATCACATATAGTTTGAATGCCATATAGTTTGCATACTTGTTTGAATTGGAAACCAGGTATGAAACCTGACAACGACGCTTTAGAATATTGGGTCAACGTAATCGGAGACTACTTTACTTTTTCAAAATTTGACTGTCTGGAAAGAGCTAAGTTAGACTGTACTGGTTATTCATTTGGTTTTTTCTTTTCTTTTTCATCTCTTTTTGGTTTTTTTGGTACAAGCTAGCCTTTTGAAACTGAAGCTAGCCTTCTATTAAAATAATGAAATGGGATTGATGCTCAAAATATATGATAGATGACAAAAATAAAAGGTCCAACAATATATAAAAATGTGGACAATGCAAACACTTAGCAAGAAATAACAGGTAACTAATACAAAAAGGAGAATTGAAAGCAATCCAATTTAAACTAGTAGTCTATAAAAGCTTTTGTATTGATTGTATCATATTTGCTTGAATTTTATTTCCTTTCCATATTTGCAAAATGGGTTTTTACATTTAAGAAATCTAACCCTTCAAGAGAGGAGATGACCAAAATATGTTATTTTTGCACTCCCAATGGCAATTATAGGATACTGAAATTACAACCTTTATGTCACGTGGTGGTTGTTTAAGCCAACCAGACGTGCGGCACTTGGGGCAATCTTGCTGTAAAAGACACTCCAAGTAAGCCGTAGAGATAGTGTTAGCCTTGCTAGGGCACTAAGGAACGTGTTGAGAGCTTAGAAAGTAGGCAGGTGAGTTTGAGAGAATGTATGAGAGCTTTATGGAGTCTGTCAACAGTTGGTGTACAAAAGCCCTCTTGGGCTTTTTATAGGGAGTGCGACCGACTTTAGGAGGGCGTCTATCAACCTTTTGGGAGTTTCTTTCTCCTTAGAATCTTTAAGCCTTGTAGGCCTTTCTATCATCTCTTTAGCTTAAGATCCCTTGAAATTTAATCTTAAGTTTGGGTTTGAGATTAGATGGCGGACTGCCTTGAACACCACCTAAGATAAAAATGTGTTTTTTAGCTTGAAGTTTAATACTCTACTGATATGATGATCAATCAAATATTTTGAGCATATTTTCTTGAAGAATTGCAAAGGTTGTAGGAGGGTTCTACGCTTAACGGCACAATCGACCATTTACTATCAAGCTTTTTTTTATGGTTTTTTTTCTTTTTGATATTAGAAACAGTATTTACTACCAAAGTTAAAGAGTAAACTCAACTCTAAATTCAACTCAGACTTGGTAGTTTAGTGCTCCCCCTTTGTTCCATGCCATACAAGCATGTGATTATTTACTAGCTTGTTCCATCCGACGGAGATATTTTTCTTGGATTAGGTAAGAATTATATATAAGAGATTCAATTTCAACATCATATATTTTATATCAACAATATCTTAGCCCTGTTCTTGATTTGTTTTTTTCTACTCAGTAGTTTTAGGACTTCTAAAATCAATAATGTGTTTGATGTGCTTGAATTGGTTCCATCCCTTGATCTCTTTCCCTTACTAAGCAATAAACTAATAAGACGTTTCTCGGGATTGTTGCAGAGTGAACATTGTGGAAGCTCATCTACAAGTTCAAAATCTGATAAAGGCAGAGTACTCTTCTGAAGCAATCAATATGACTCCCATCCATATTTTGCAAATTCAACTTGATAATCTTCTGTAGATTGCTGGCCTAGTTTTATTCTATCTCCAACATTGGCATCCATTTTCACAAATGTTTTGTTTGCAAGAATGTGTAGTTTTTTGTTTGTAATTCTATGTCTAGCCTTCTTGCACTTGTTGCCTTCTTTTTTCAAACATTGCTTGGAAAGTCAAAATGCCGTTTTCTCATTATTTACAGAAATAACTTAGTTCCAAATAGTTTTTCGGGTATAACTGATTATTTATGCTTCAGAGTACAGTTTGTTCATTGTTGAACTCTTTTATATGCTTTAGCCCTACTTAACCCATTGTCTACTAATCTTCCATCGTGGAGTTTTGAGTTTAATTTCTATTTATTTGACCTTTTAAGTTTGGATATGTATTTTTTTATTTTCGTGAGAATATTTAGTTATTTACCATTGAGTTTAGCTTCTATTTAGGGAAATTTGAATAAATAAAGTAGTTTTAAAAAATAATCATGGAAATATTGTAGATATTAAAATATTTATATAAATATTGTAGTTTTTTTTCTCTCCTTGGGTTGAATCCAAGACATAGTCTTTTCTCTCTCCTATGTCTTCGGTTCAACCCAAGGCATTATATTTTCTATTCTTTTTTTAATTTAAATTTCTATTAATTTAAATTTTCATCTCTCTTTCTTAATATCACTAATTTTGTGAAAATTTATAATTGTATTTTTTATTATTAAAAATGATTTTTGAATTGTTTTTTTAATAATGACCCGTATAGATAAAAATTAAATGTAAATTAAAATATTTTTTAATGATCAAATTACATTCATTTAGAAGATTAAAAAATATCAATGTGTTCCACAATCCGGACGTCGTCGATTTCGAGTTGGTTGTCGTTGTCGACTCTGAACTCTATGTTGTTCTGGCTCCTCTTGGTTCTTTGGTTCTTGTTGGTATTATTGTCGATCTAATATCTTTACAGGTGCTTCATAATATATATATTTGTTATTTTCTCTATGGCCACGTTCGTGTCCATGCATGTAGGAAGTTGATGGACCAACATCTATGTATGAAGACGATGGACTGACCCCAGAATAATAATTTTATGTACCGACCTTAGAATCACAATATCCTGCTTTAAATGTTGGCAACATCATCATTGAAGTATCATAACCAGTTTGGCTCTGTGTGTGTCATAAGAGGCACTTATTCCACATTATGGGAAACTTCATGAGTACAGCTTCTTCCACTCGGACACGTCCCCTATGAACTGGTGGAGGTACAATACCTATTGTACATATTATGTATCTTCTCCATGTACCTCTCAATATTATTACATATATCAAGGACTTTTTATGGATCATTTGTAACATCACGAAGTCTTGCGTTGTTTGATCTTTGTAAATTGTAAAAAAAAATAGAAATATTTAATTGAGTAAATATTTTAAGTAATTATTCAATATTTAAATATGTATCAGATCGCCCACGGCTGCTCTAGTCGAGTGATGCAAAGTCTCATTATATTATTATATCAGTGAATGTATTCTTAAGTCACATCCATATCAAATTGCTTAATCAAAACTCCTCTTGTCTTAAATCTTCTACGAGACAGCCATCGCACTACTAAATGTGCAACCCCAGATCTGTAAATCTCAAGTTAATGTTATGTAGAAGTAGCTTAGTATTGCATTCTAATGTGATATTTTGTTTAAAACCAAACTGTCTAAGCACCCTATCAGGTTGATGCCACTAACAAATATGAAAACATATGAAATGACTGATGGTTCGTCATATATCTTGACCGTTTTTACAAAAATTTGACAAATTATCAATCACATTTTTGTAAGGCTTCCAAATAATCTGAAACATCACACATTACATTAAAAATAAATAAATATATGTTTACTAATGTATAAAGTAATTAAAATTTCAATATTGATGTACATGATCACGTTGAGGTCGAACATGTATCTATACTAACTAACTACATGAGTAATTGATTTGGTTACACAAAATTGGTCTCTCCATCTATATTAATAAAGTAATATTATAGTTTTTGAATTAATTATATCACCTATCTAGGATTAAACTATTGTTTGATATAAATTAAAATAAAATATTGTACCGTGAACTGTGTGCTCTTCTAGTTATTAGATGATCGTTTGCATGTCTAAGCTGTAAAGCTATTGTGGGAAATCGTTCCCAAGCTGTGGAGCGATGGAGCTTCATTTTTCACTTTCTCTTTTTAATCTTTACCTGAAGAAAAATTAAAGTATTAAAACAAATTTATTATTTTAATCTTTACCAAAAGAGAAAGTCATCAAATCTATTTTGAAATTTTTTAAAACATATTTATTATTTTATTCCTCATTTTACATCTTAAATATGTAGGTAAAAGAAAAATGAAGGATTGATTTAAATTATTTTCAGACAAGAAATTTTTTATTATTCAAAAAGCAGAGAGAGATCAGAGGACGAGGACGAAGATATTATTATTTGTTGGGGCCTATGTTTGATTTTGAATACGAGACATCTATTTTTTTTTTAATATTGGTCGGGTCTTCAACACCCGACCTATTTAAATATATATAATATTAACTAAATATTTTTTGAACTACAATAAATCTGCGACTACAATATTTAAATAACTAAATATTTCTTTTATTTTTTAAATTAATGTAATTTGGTTATAAAAATATATTTTAATTTACATTTAACTTTTTTCATTATATGTCATTATTAATAATTAAAAAAATACATCATATTTTTAATAATTAAAAAATACAATTATAAATTTTCATAAAATTAGTGACAAATCAATAAAAGATAAAATACATAACCTATAAAAAAATTGAAATTTCAATATGGTTTGATTTAAAAGGCAAAAGTTTATAATTATTTAATTATTTAAAAATATCCATGTAAATTTCTCATATTCGAAGACAATAGCGAACAATAACCAAATTTAAATTTTCACAAAATATTTAAAAGGAAAAGTCTTAGAAAGGAAAGGCAACATAATCAAATTTAGTTTAATTTTTTACAAAATAACTAAATTGGCAAGAGAAGGCAATATCTTGGGTTCAACCCAAAACAAGGAGAGAGAAGGCTTTGTCTTGGGTTGAACCCAAGACAAAGGAGAGAGAAGACAAAATATTTTAAAATTTATTAAAAACTACAATATTATAATAATATTTTTAAATGTACAATAAATCTCTAAATATTTATTTCATTTACAATATTTAAATTAAACCTCATTCTATTTAGGCCACTAATTATAAAATGTTTACCAATGCTTAATTAAATTAGTTAAAATTATATCATTGTTCATTTCATCACTATTGAAGAAATTAAATCAAGTCAATTAATTGCAGTGTGCCCACTCCTCTTCGGGTCCAGTTACATGTCTACTTGAATCCAATCCTGTGAACTTTTTATTCTCTCAAATGTGCATGCTTCTCCGTCATTTTGTTCAAGGTTTTATAAATGTATGTTTGAAAAGCAACGTTTGAAATTAAATATAATTGTGTTTAGTTGTACATAAAAAATGTTATTAACTTTCCCTAGGAATAAGTAATGTCCTTTATTTCCTTTTTGTTTTGGTGATGGAGGTTCTTTCTCGTATGCTGAGTCAGCCTCTCCAGAGTTTCTAGTTTCATCAGCATTGTGAGAAGGTTGTTTAACCCATCTAACTTTTGTTGACGACCTTATGATTTTTTGTGTTGCTGATGATTCCTCTCTATGTTTTGTTAGTGAGACTCTTCAAAAGTTTGGTGAGCTTTTGGGTTTGTTTGCAAATTTTGGGAAAAGCTTGGGTAGTGATGCTCCAGGGATGAGGTCGATTTGGTGTTGAATGTCACGGGTTGGTGGTAGTCCCTGTGGTTCTCTCTTTAGTTGAGGGAATTCTGTGAATAGTTCCTTCAGTTTTGGATCAGTGTTCTTATCTTCCTCTTCCTTGGGCTTGTCAGTGACTACAAGTCCCAATAGGTCTTGTTCTCTTTCTCTCAATATTTTCTTCCCACTTACTGTGATGAGAGCTGCCCTTTTTTCTACCTTGTGCCTTCTGTGTTTTTCTTTGTTAGTGGGAGAAGGACTACTTTCTTTCCCATCCATTGGAACTCGTAGGTGTTTTCTCTCCCCCTGTGTAGGGTTCTGGTGTCATGTTGCCAAGGTCTGCCAAGTAGTAAGTGGCACACATCCATCTCAATCACGTCGCACACAATCTGATCTTTGTAGCTGCTTCCAATGGAAAGTGGCACTATACAGATCTCATTTATTGTGGCTTCTCCTCCCTTCTTCACCCATCCAATCTTATAAGGATCGGGATGGGGGTCTGTCTTCAAGCTAAGGACGGCCACGATTTTTCTTGCCACGAAGTTTTCACTGCTTCCACTATCAATTATGACATTGCATACCTTGCCATTGATAGTGCATCTTGTCTTGAATAGGCTGTGGCGCTGGGGGGTTGTCTCTTCTTTAGGGGCAATGAGGACCCTTTGGATAACACAAGAGATCCGGTCCCCATCATCTGCTTCAATTAGTTCTTTTTCTTCTTCTTCTTCTTTGTCTTCTTCGCTCATGTCGCTGCCTTCATCTTCAGCTAGTGCTATTGTTTTTCGTTGAGGGCAGTTGTTGGATAAATGGCCGGGCTCACCACATCGAAAACACTTCCCTAAGGACGGGCGAGTGTAGTTGTTTAGGCTCTTCCTCTTGCCTGCTACATCTTTCTTTTTGCTTGTCTCTTGAGTATCCAAATCTTTACCCTTCTCAGTCATTGATGTTGCTGGTTGTTCATCCGTCTTCCTGCTGTAAGGTTGCTTATTGGAGGAATTCGTTTCCCATGTATTCTTTCTATTAGAGTTCTTTAGACGTGCTGTGATCATCTCTTCTACTGTCTCCGCAAGAGAAATAGCTTCAGACAAGAAGCGAAACGGTTGTAACTTCACCTTTTCCTTGATATCAAATCGTAACCCGCCAATGAATCTTGCAATCTGATGCTGCTCGTTCTCACTCAGATTGGTTCTTGCACTCAGCCTGTGGAATTCTTCAATATACTCTGCCACAGTTCGGTTCCCTTGGCGGCAGTTCTGATATTGGTTATACAATGTATGTACGTAATTTGGAGGCAGAAAGCGTGCCTTCAAAAGCTTCTTCATCTTCTCCCACGCTTGGATAGGTGGTTTGCCAAATTTCTGCCGGTTTACCTCTAGTTGGTCCCACCAAGCCGAGGCTCCTCCCCTCAACTTCAAGGCCACCAAGTGTACCTTTTTCCTCTCGGGTGTGTCCATATAGTTGAAGAAGTTCTCTGTGCTTTTAATCCAGTCTAAGAAAGACTCAATATCGCGCTTACCATTGTATGTTGGCAAATCAATTTTCATCTTGTAGTCATGGTGAGCCTCTCGTCGTACCTCATGTCCCCTAAAGCCTTGGGGCATTCGGTATTCCTCGTGGTCATTCCAAATATTCCCTTGCTCGTCTCCACTTGAGGATTCGTGGTCTTGCGCGTTTTGCCAATCATCATAGTCTTCTTGGTCATCGTCGTCGGCGTATCGCGGTGGGGCATCCGCTTGTCTCCTTCTTTGGTCGTTTCTTTGGTTGGGCAGGTATCTAAAATTCCTTCGTGCCCGTCGTCCCCCTCGGTTTCCTCCGTCTCGATCGTAGTTTTCCACCCTCGCCGGTGCTGGCTGCCCATATATTCTTCGGGTGAGGGTGTCCAAGTTGTCCATTACTCTATTCATCTTGTCGTGCAAATCCCCCAAGGAGTCTTCGACGGCCAGCAAGCGTACCGTGGTTGTCCTTGGAGAGAGAGTGGCGGTCTCTCCCACCTCTTCTTGTTTGCAGTTATTCCCCGCGGCAGGGATCCTTCCTCTCCGGCCAGCCATCCGCCCAAGGATCGGGGCTGCTCTGATACCACTTGATGTAAATCAAAGTTGGGACTAATTTCTCAAAAAATGAATTCTCTGTCTTTCTCAGCTGGAGAAAGGCTATTTATTGATGGATTGTTTTGGTAGTTACAATCAGTTTAGGTAGGTATAACTAATCAGTTTTAACAGCTGATTAGTTTTTAACTAAAAAAAGACTAACTACCTTGACAACTAATAACAGAAGATACCAAACTAACTGTTTAACTATCTTATTACATCATTTAACTATCTTATTACATCATATCTTCTCGGGAGTTCTTTTGGAATCAGGTTCGGTTTGTTTTGGAAGATTTCTTCGAGTTCTCCTGGGCTTTGGATGGTATTGAAATGAAAGTTTTGAGGCAGCCAGTTGCTTCTCCTTGGCACTTCTCTTTCGTGGAAGTTTTAATATTCAAATGGGCTGCTCTTGAGAGAAATTTTAAGTTATGCTTTGTTTTTTGCTTTGTATTTAGTTTTAGGTTGCCATCTTTTTATGCTGCCTAAGTATAGTTTTGTTTTCTTGTGAGATTGTATTCTCCCCTAGTTCTTTTTGCTAGTATAATATTCTTGTACTTTGAGCTTATGTCTCATTTGTTATCATTAATAAAGAGCCTTGTTTTCGTTTAAAAAAACAGAAAAACTATACTTCTTGTTCTTGATTTCGTATTATCAATTCCTCTCTTTTTAGCTTTTTGCATAATTTGGATATGGCTTACCTTTTCCTCGATTTGCACAAACATGTAAAGTTTGTAAAACTTTTTGTGCAGATCTACTTACCTGTACGATACATTGCGTCCTCGACTTGTTCATGAAACAAGTTTGGACTTTCTGTGTGAACTAGTTGATATTCTTAAAGTTGAAGTTTTGGGAGAAAGACTCATTCAACAGCGAGAGTCGTTAGTTGGATTACGTCCCACACTCGAGAGGATTCTAGCTGATGTTCATGAGCGACTAACATTTCGTGCTCGAACACACATTCGTGATGAGGTAATTTTAATCTTAGATTCTAGTATTTGCACTTGTCTCCTATGGCTATATAACTGATTGTAGGAATATTATTTTATCTTTTACTCTTGTCTTAAACTAAGTTTTCTATTCATTTATATGCATCAACTCCTGTGAGATCAATTTTCTCCTTATAGGGCATACTTCCTGTTTCTATGTAGTTTTTCTATATTGCATTCTTTAGTCTCTTGTCATTTTTTCGATGAAATTTTGTTTTTATTCATAAAATAAATCAAATAAACATAAATCTAGAGCATAACACTGCTATGACCCCAGTGTTAATGAACAGCATGAGTAGGGGTCCTAGTAATACACTTGTTTAGCATATTGTTGTATTAAGGATTTTCTTTTAATACACTTTTAACTCTTGTGATTTTTGGTATTTCTCCTTACTTCTGTAATTTATTTCTTTTTTTAATTATTATTAGTAATATACACTATAGCAAGTGCTGGTGACTCAGGTTCGATCCCAGCAATGACGCCAAAAAGAAAAAAAAATGCACCACAGCATTAAATTTTCATTACTTTCTTCTGTAGATTGCAAATTATTTTCCTTCCAATGAAGACTTGGAGTATCCAGAAAAGCTTGAGAAAACTGCAGTGGAATCGGCAGAAAATACTTCTGTAAATCTTCTTACCCTAAATTTGAACCCCTTGTTTTTGTACTTGTGGTCTGGTGTTTATGCTATTTTCAGATGACATCTACTCTCTCCTGCATATTATGCCTAGGCAATCAAGGCTTCATAAATTCTAATTTATTTTTTATCATTTTTCATTTTGTAGAAATTTTTGACCAGATAATGCATTCTAAAAAGAACAATATATTAGATTTGAATATCTTTTAAGTTTTGTGTCCTTGATATGAGCACTGTTGTACATATGAGTCAATAGTTAATATGGTTTTTAGACATCCTTGGCACTGTGATGGAAGTTTTTTGTTGGACAGTTTGTTGTGAACGCTAGCTGGAAGTCTTGTTTTTCTGAGGAACACCATGACTAGATCTCCCGGTTGGAAACTTTCAAATATTTTATGTTCATCAGCTTTAGTTTTGTCGGATGCATTTGCTTTTTCTAGGTGGTCTATAACTTGATGTAGTTGTATTCTATCCACCATATACTCTGCTTCTTTACTAAGATCAACTATAGATGGAAGATTAGTAAGATCAAAGGTGAGACGGGGGAGTTTAGTATAAACTACCTCAAATGGACACTTCCCTGTTGATTTGTTTTGCATGTAATTGTAAGCAAATTTGGCTTTAGCTAGGCAAGTGTCCCATTGTCTTGGTTTGTCACGTGAAAGGCATCTAAGTAGATTTCCAAAATGTTCTGTTAGTGATCTTGATTTGGCCATCCGTTTGTGGGTGGCTAGTTATGCTGAATTTCAAGCTTGTTCCAAACATTTTCCAAAAAAAAAACTCAGCCCAAAAATCTGTCTTAAAACCCTGAAGACTTATAAGAACTCTCCCCTCTCTCCTCTCTCCTCTTTCCCCTCTGGCAGCCAACCCCTCTGGCCACCACCAGCTTTCTCAGAATGGAGGTCTTCAGCTGCAAGATCAACCATTCTCATTACTGCATTTGGAAGAAAATCGACTGCTGCATCATTGAAGACGTGCAAGCCCACAGGACTCTATCCCTTTCCTATGACCAAATTCGATGGCTCTAGGAAGCCATTGTTGAACTCATCAACTTTCCCGCTGATGGTTTCTTTAAAAAGCACATAGACATTGACAGAGCCCGGCTAAAAGTCTAAGTTCCAAGCAAACTCCAGACGAATTCTTAGCTGTGACTTCTCGCCGTATTGAGGAGGGCATTCCAACGTTAGAGTTTGTTCTAGTGAAAATTTGCAAGGATGGTGGTCCTTTTGTAATATGTTGATTAAATTGGTAGAAACGGTTAATTACACCAGCTGGTTTTCAGGTAATGTCTCAAAGTCCTTCCCACAGCTTCTGGCAAACAGACCTATTTATGTAGAGATGGTCAAGTCTACCAGCTCTTCCAATCCAGCAGCAAAATCCGAGAATAAGGACCAATCCAATTAGAACACATCCAGCTCCTGTTCGTCTTCCTCCTCCCAAACACAAGCAGTGACTAATAAAGAATTATGAAGTGGTCAAGGTCGACTTTGATTACCTTTGGATTATTACAAAACTGTTTGCTTCAGATGATTGGAGGATGATTTGCAAGTAGTTGGAATCACTTTCCCAAACAAAAATTGTAATAAACCCCCTCTACGACGATAATGTCCTCATCAGTTTTCACAAAACTCCATCCATAGACTTCATTGGAGAGGAAAAAAAATGGTAGGCTCGGTGCAAATTTCACATTAAATTTAAAAAATGGGATTCAGTTCGACATAGTAGGCCACTTGTGATCAAAGGCTTTGGGGGTTGGATTAAAATAAAGAATCTTCCTTTAGATTTCTGGCGAAGAAGCACCTTTGAAGCTATAGGAGAGACCACTTTGGAGGCGTAATTGACATTGCCACAGAAACCTTAAATCGAACAAACTCCAGTGAAGCTTGGATTCTGGTTAAAGAAATATTTGTGGCTTCGTTCCTTCAACAATTGAAATCTCTGATCATAAAAGGGGCAGCATATTTATGCACTATGGGGATATTGAGTTTTTAAGTCCACCTAATTCAAGCTTAGCCTCCAGTTTACAAGGGAATTTCAGCCATTCAATTGACAGGTTGTGTATAAGGGAAGTCTTGAATGATGAAGGTTTTTCCTCGTCATTAACGTTCCAAAATCAGTTTTTGCTGTTCTTCCCAGGGCTAGGAATCCGTTCAGCTTTCAGAAGACTTTTCCGGTCAGCTCACCGGTGATGGAGAAGATGAAAGAATCCGGTGGACAAGTGTCTGCAATTTCAAATGAGCGGGCATCTGAACAGTTTTTGCCAATCACCACTTCCCTTAAGCACAGCTGCATCTAAAAAGCTATGGGGCCCACTAAATTAATTTAAACCCTATTATTACAGCTGTTAATGACCCAACAGGAGAGAGAAAATACAAAAGCCTCCCTAATTACTTCCACGAGTAATTATGATCCTCCCTCATTAATTAAGCTCTCGGTCAACCCAATTCAGCAGCCAACATCTGAACTGCTCACTGCCACTGTAATAACTCCCTCTTCATTCTGCCCCCGGTCCCACCAAGATTATCCTTGCAGCTCCAATATTTTTAATTCTTCCAAAGGAGAAGGAGAAGAGCATACCAAGTGCCAAAATTCAAACTTAGAAAGTCCCTTGTTCAAAGGAAAAAAAGGACCAAACAGAAAGTCCCCTGTTCAAACATTGGTTAAGGACCTCCAGAAATTCAAGAATTACTAGAAATTCTACATCAAAGGAAGAACCTCATTCCAAAATGCTTGGACTGCCCTCCTGAATTCCGATTTACTTGAGGAAAGTGGTGTGAAAATTCAAACTTTTGGATTAGAATGCGAAAGGTCAGAAAATAAAACTCACATCTCTTCAAATTTTAATCTATCTCCTTTAAAATTTCAGACTCGAGCATTAATCTTGTGCGAGGTCCTCTACATTCAGCATCAAATATTACAAATTCGGGAAAAGAAAAATTAGATGATGAAGTTTCCATAATCCGTACCAGCAGTGAAGAATTAGAACCGTTTAATTTAGGGAGAGAGATGACGTGTTGGCTGATTTCGAGGTAAATAGTTTGGATGATGCATTGGGTCTAGATCTTCCTAAGTTATTTCTCACCCCTGAGCCGAAGTCTTGCTGTAAAGAATTGGCAGAAGGCTTTCTTACAAAATTAGTCCATTTCATTTGCTGCCTGTGGAATTGATCTTATCTAAGGAAAATTTGAATAAGAGAAACATGAAAGTCATATCGTGGAATACTAGAGGCATCCTAAATAGATCAAAACAATTAGCCTTGAAAGAAGTACTGAATTTTGCAAAAGAAATTAATTCGGTTGTGGTACTAATTCAAGAATCTAGAAGTGTCGGATTCGATAAAGCATTGGTGAAAATCAGCTAGAGCTCAAAAGATGTTGGCTGGACTTTTGCTGGAAGCCTTAAAGAGTTTCGAGGTACATGCTTACAAGGTGGGATGAAGGTTATTTTTCAGAGTTTGACATTGCTAAAGCAGATTCCTCTTTGACAACTGGAGTACTGTGTTGAAGGCAATGCTGACAAGATTTCGCGGACTAGTAAACTGATTCGAGTTTCTCTAGGCATTGGTTTACATTGGCAAGACAGTTTTGTCACGGCTGGTTGCATCTTCTTAGTTGCTCTTTTCTTTTTATCTTGAAGGTTTGCGTGCACATTTTAGTTTCGAGTGGGTTAACTTTGAGAGAGATTAAGTTTTGCTTTGTATTTAGCTTTGTACTATGTATTGTCTTTGAGTGACTTTGTTTGGCTTGTTATTTTCTGCTCGGGTTCTTTTTAGATTTCAATTTTATGTTTCTCGAGTTTAGTCTTTGTTTTAGTTTTAACTTGTATTTTCTCGAGTTTAGTCATTATTAAAAGCCATGTTTCTGTTTCAAAAAAAAAAAAAAACTCATAAATTTGACATCTCTGTTTGAGACTATAGATTATGGAATTCCATGTATCTTGACAAATTCTCTATAAAAGGTTAGCAATGTTTAGAACTCAAGGACACAAATGTACAACCTATTGAACAAATTCTGTTCAAGTAAGGTCGTAAAAAGGTTAGCAATGTTTAGAGTAGCCATTTTACTGAATCTGTCCACCACGACAAAGCTGAGTCAAATTCCCTTTGAGTTTTAGGTAATCCAAGGATGAAATCCATGGATAGATCTTCCCATATAGACCTAGGAATTGGTAATGGTGTATAAAGTCAAATATTATTAGATTGACCTTGGATGTTTGGCATATAAAGCAACGTTTTACAAAGTTATTGACATCCTTTCTCAATTGAGGCCAATAAAATCATTCACTCACAGTAATGAGTGTTTTGTCCCTCCCAACGAGGCATACCAAGCCATTTAAATGGGCTTCCTGCAAAATAGCTTATCTAAGAGATCCTTGAGGTATGCATAATTGGTATCCTTAAAATAGGGAGCCATCCAAAAGATGAAAATCTTTACAATTGCTGTTAGTAAAACAAGATTGCCAAATAAGATGGAAATCAGAGTCATTTTCATAAGTTTTAGGAAGATAATCAAATGCTATAGTAGTTCCACGTAAATGAGTTAATAGGTGGGTTTTCCTATTTAAAGCATCAACAACTTTGTTCGAAGTTTTTTTTAGGATTGAATTTTCCTCCTTTTTTTGAAAAGGAAATGAGTCTCTTGGTTATTAAATAAAAAGAGATAGTAGCTTTTAGTACAGGAGGGATATACAAGAGCTAAATAAGAAAAGAAAAAGGGATTGGTAGTCGCCCCCGAATATGTCAACTAGGTTGACACCCCCTTGGTGCCCTTATCATATCCAGAAGAACAAAAGCAAAAATGTTAAAATAAACTCAAAATTAAGTCATGATAATGAGTCTTTACTAGTTCATGACTAGCAAGGAGTTTAGTACAAAAAGAAGTAACTATTATGGAGAAGATATCAATCGAAAGAAACAAAAGCAACAGAATTAAGGTGGAAAGATAAAAGCTCTCCAATTTAAGTTGCAATCTTGGATTGAGTAGCTTACAAAAAGTTTTGAAAGGTGCACCTGGAAGAAACATTTCTGTGTGCTCAAAGCGATCAAAACAGCCCATCGATTTATCATGGAAGATTTTTTGATTCCTTTCAAACCATATCAGCCAAGATAGCTTTCACTGCATTTTCCTAAAGTAGTGTGGCCTCTTTCTGCAAGTTGGATCCTCTTCATAAGGCCTTCACATTGTCTTTAAAATTTGCTCTAAAAACCCACGATAGATTTTTTTTTGAAAAGGAAACAAGTCTCACTATTATTAATATTGAAAAATAAAGAGACAAAGCTCAATGTACACAAGGGAGGGTTATAAAAAGAGCAAAATGGGGGAGGGAGGGAGGGGGGAGGATCAACAAGCGTAACCGGGCATCTCAACTAGGTTGACACCCCCTTAGCGCCCTCATCATATCTAAGACGCGAAAATATGAATCTAAGACGCGAAAATAAAAACCCTTATAGTAGGCTCCTATTTTCAATACAAGAGCAACAAAAAAGCCACAAATACAAGGCCAAACATAATAATAATAAACTGTCCATAGAAAACATAAAAGCAAAAAAGGCAGCAGGCCGAGAACAAATGAAGATTAATCCTCGATTAAGCAGAAAACTGTTGAAGTAGAGGGCTAATCCGGAAGACATAATGTCCGAGGACTTCAAAGTGGGAGGCTATAAAAGCTGACCAGTTTAACAAAATTTCCTGCAAAGAGTATTCTTGAAAAGATTTGGATAATGAATAACATGAAGTTGCATTCAAACAAGCAGAATCATATTGTTCCATCCAAGTCGATGGCCTATCATGGAAAACCCTTTGATTTCTTTCAAACCAAACTTCAACTAAGAGATCTTTTACTTCGTTTACCCATAACAAATCAACTGTCTTCTTCTTCAAGGCTGGACCAGCAAGGATTTGAGTCACATTCTTCTTAAAATTTTGATAAAAAACCCAACAAATATTTAAAGGTTTGGAGAAGGCGGAACCACAATTTAGATGCAAAAACAGTCAATTTAAAAAGTGCTGGATATTTGCCAGATTATCAACACAAAGGGGATAGATATGAGGTGAGAGAGCATGGGAGGGAAGTTTTCTTTGAAGTACTGATGCTCAATTTAAGTTTTCGAACAGCATAATCCATATGGAGAGGTTTACCCTCCTTGGACTATTAGATTGCCAAAGCCTTTTGTAGAGAAAAATATCCATTGGAGAAGATGTAGAAAGATGCTTAACCAAAGACTTGACTGAGAAGGAGCCAGAAGTTTCAAGGGACCAAAACCTTTGATCCAAAAAGGAGGCTGGTTGTGAGGAAGAAATCTGATTTAATAAGGGGGTGTCAACCTAGTTGACATGTCTGGGTGCGCCTGCTGATCCTCCCTCTCCCCTTTTGCTCTTTGTATGTCCCTCATGTACTTTGAGCTTTGTCTCTCTATTTTCATTATTAACAATAGTGAGACTCGTATCCTTTTAAAAAAAAAACAAAAAAAAAGAAAGGAGGCTGGTTGTGAGGAAGAAATCTGATTTAATAAGGACTGGAAGTCTAATATTTCCTCTTCGTTGAGCACTCTTCTAAAATAAATGGACCAAGAGCTGGTAGAAGAGTCTCAATGATCGGAAATTGACCCATTTGGAATTAGTGCAATCCTAACCAATCTTGGAAATTGACACTCCAGGGTAATTCTGTCCATCCAAGGGTGCTACCAAAATAGGATTCTGCTACCATCACCTAATTTGAAGAGGGCCAATGAATCAATTTTATTCCATATGCTAATCCAAGGACTTCTTAGGCTCACGGTTTCTTTTCCACTTGAATGCCAATTGAAGGTGCTGCTGCCATGAATGCTTCTAATCACTTGACACCGAAGGGAATTTTGTTCAATTGAGAAAACGTCGTCCCCACTTAGACAATACGACCAGATTCTTATGCGTCATCTTACACAAATTGAGTCCTCAGATTAAACTCTTTAAACAGATTTTTCCAACATGAATTCGAATATTTACAGAAAATGAATTTGTGCAGTGGGTCTTCTTTGTCCCCTAGGCAAATGGTGGGGGAGAGGCAGCTGTTAGGTATTTTATGTTGCATAACTGAGGATAAGTTCAAATTTCCCTCCATAATCCACAACAAAATATTTACCCTTCTCAAGCTATTGGATTTCCAAATGTCTTTAAAAAAAGGTTTGTCCAAAGGGGATTGAGCGTGTTAAAGCTTTGTCCTCGAACAGGGGATTGAGGCTGATGTTGATTTAAAAATAGTCCTCCAACAGTTTAGTGATGTCCCTCCACTCATTATGCACAAAAGGTCTCGAAACAACCCATAAGCTTTTGAAATTTTCCTTCAAAACTTCATCGTTCTTTTGAACCCAATAGATGAGGTCTGATTATCCATATGTAAGATGCTTACTGGTGCCAAAATAGGGGTTTGCTGGTTCTATGAGTGTTATCAAAACAGGGGTATTAAAGCTCATTTTCTCTTCAATATTTATGCTCTTGTTAGTGATATATAATTAAATTCGCCTTCAACCACAAGCTTAAGCTTTTAGTTGAATTGGTGGTTTAATATGGTATCAAAGCAGGTGGTCCAGGGAGGTCTTGTGTTTAAGTCCTTGCATTGTCATTTCTTCCCCAATTAAAATGATTTCCACTTCTTGGGCCTTTCAAGTATTTCAAGCCCACAAGTGAGAGGGAGTGCTAGCAATATATAATTAAATTTTCCTTCAACCACAAGCTTTAAGCTTTTGGGTGAATTGGTGGTTTAATAGCTCCGATCTACTTTTTTTCACTCATCAACTGAATTGCCCAGATTTTTAACTTTGTCGGCTTAACTTGAGCTTTGGTTTTAAGGAGGGAGTTGAGGTGAAGGGTTGTGGCTCAGGAACCAGTGCCTGTACTCCAAATTCGAAGCGGACCTTTCCAGCATCTGGAGAAAAGATAACCATTCCTTTCTAGCTTCCCCTAAGGATACCCTGATGGTTGATTGTGCATCTGAGGCAGGCCAAAAATCACAGCAAAGAGTTCAACCAGTGTTGGCCCTGAATTTTGATAGCTTCAATCTTTTGCCATCGACCTCCCCAAATATTTGGAAGAATCGACCCTCTGGAGCTCTGATAAGCTCTGTTATGGCATCGGTATACCATTCCAACTGACTCTCTTAAATGACCAAGATGATTTGAGCTTCAACGTCTTCTAAGTGGACTTGTTTGTTCTCCATCCAAACACAGTAGTATGAATGAATAACCTTACAACTTACAACTTCCATTGAATCTCACGGTTGAGGAGCTTTTGTTTTCTCAGAAAGAGAATTGGAGGAGATAGTACTGAAGCGGAGGATTCGAGAAGATGCCAAAGAAATCACTGGAAAGGTGCAGAAAGTCAGAAGTGAAGACAGTAGGGAGAGGAGAGAGGAGAAAGCATTCTTACCCTTTACCCTCTCTGCCTACTATGAAATTCTCTTTTAACTTTGTTCAAATTTCATAGGTGTGTTTGACTAACTCGAGTTTTTGAATGAAAGTGATGCACCTAATATGCATTCTACTAACATGCTTTTAAGAATGTAAAAATTTTGAAGAATAATGGTCAGTAAGTACGGCAAACTCATTTTTGATGAGATAATGCTCCCATTGTTGACGAGCTCGAACTAGGGAGTAGAGTTCTTGTTCATAAGTGGACCATTTTTGACAAGGCTCATTGAGTTTCGCACTAAAAAATTCCACTAGATGGTTGTGTTGAGATAAGACAGCTCCAATGCCAAGCCACAAGCATCCATAGCTACTTTGAAAGCTTCACTGAAATCTTGTTAAGCTAAGACCAGAGGAGATGCTGAAATAATACGAGGGATTTGGGCCCGTTGAAATACTTTTTTGGGCACTAAAGTGATGGGAAGCTAGAAAGGTATTTATTTGTCTCAACGAAAATATGTACTTGATTTGTTGTCTGAGACAAGAAAATTAGAAACCAAACCAAGTGGTACTTCGATGATGTCTGTTAGAATCTTAGAATATTTATTAGAATATTTATGGAAAGATTATGGAAATTTTTTCTCCTATTCCTAAATCTTTTCCTTTTTTATTCATTGTATATTCTATTTATTCTCCCTTGTACCTACTGTATTATTCATTAGAAAATAATAACAACAAACAATCGTGGTTTTTCTCCCAGTACTCGAGTTTCCACGTAAATTGGTGTGTGCGCTTTGTCTCTCCTTTCAATAATGTCAACTCAGTAACTTGTTAAATAAGGAGAATTATGTAAAAATTCTGAGAGATATAGGAGATTAGTTGGGAAGATGAACTACTTAACAGTGACACAACCAGGCATTGCTTATGTAAGTGTTGTAAGTCAATTCATGTCTTCCCCTACAGTGGATCATTGGGTTGCAGTAGACAGATTCTATGTTATTTGAAAGTTGCTCCTGGACGTGGGATCTTATACAAAGATCATGGACATACGAGAGTTGAATGTTTTTCTGATGTTGATTAGGCAAGATCTCGAGAGGATAGGAGATCGACTTCTGGATATTGTGTCTTTGTAGGCGAAAACTTGGATCATGGAAGAGTAAGAAACAAAATGTTGTTTTTCGTTCGAGTGCTGAATCAGAATATAGAGCTATGGCACAATCTATGTGCGAAATAGTATGGATTCACCAATTATTATCTGCGATAGGCTTCAGTATTACAGTGCCAGCTAAATTATGGTGTGATAATCAAGTTGCGATTTACATTGCATCTAATCCAGTATTTTATGAACGAACTAAACATATTGAGGTGGATTGTCACTTCATTCATGAGAAAATCAAAGATGGGTTGGTGTCCAGAGGATATGTGAAGACTGGAGAACAATTGGGAGATATTTTGACCAAAGTTGTAAATGGAGCAAGGATAAGTTATCTGTGCAACAAGCTGGGCACGATCGACATATTTGCTCCAGCTTGAGGGCGAGTGTTATAGTATATATTTATATTCTATGTCCATTATTGTAATTGTACATACAGTTCATGGTTTCTTTGATTCCTATATATATGTAACTTTACTCTGACTTTATATGAATAAGAAATATACTTTTCTCTGAATTATTGAGTCCATTGCATACCAAAAGCCAGAGGTTACAGCTTTTGGAGATCTGGTAGGGCCAAAGGGCCATGTGTCAGTCAAATGAATGGTATGCAGTTCCATTGGTCGGGCAGTGGGAGCCAAACTTGTCTCAGTCGCTAAATGTATTCTTCCATATTTTGGTCCATCTTTAGTCTTTCCAGGTTTTCTCTTTATGTTGGGGGCAAGTAAAGCCTCTTTCCTGATGCTGATATTTTGAAAGACCTTTTCGAGCCTCTTCTGGTTTTTGGACTACAATGGCATGATAGCTACGAGGCTGCCAGTTGCATATTCTTGCAAGTCTTTAGATTCGAAATGGGTTCCTTATGAGAGATATTTCGTTATGCTTTGTATTCAGATTTCTTTGTTTTTGTTCTGTTTAGCTTAAATTTTTCTGTTGGAATTCACTTATTAGCTTGCCATTTCTTTTGTTTGCCTAATTTTAGCATTTGTTGTAGTTGTTGACTGAATTCTTCTCTATTTTTTTGCTCTTAGTATAACACTCTTATACTTTGAGCTTTAAGTCTCATTAATAAATAAAGAGGCTTGTCTCTTTTATAAGACGGAGCGGTCGGCGATTGAATGAGAAATTTCAGTTGGAACCCTTGATTTGAGGGAGTTTCATCAGTACGAGACTCTCGCTTCGGTAAGAGATCAGACTTTCTCATAGTACTTCCGCAACTTAGAATACGAACTTCGAGCTGACTCTGGATGGAACTCATTCAAGAAGATCGGCAACAGATTCTTAGTTCTTCACCGTGTCGTGTCGTGTGTTGCTTGTTGGTGTCCGTGCTTCCTAGCTTAGAATTAATGGAACTCTGAGAATATCTAAGACAAAGGAAAATTCTCCACAAGAAGTCCTTGATTCATCTGTTTTTATGGCTCTTTATTAGTGTAAAAATTTAGCTCCATTCAACTAATTAAATTATATCCTTTCTAGTTTGACAAATATTCTGTGATCTGTTTGGATGAAATCTATCTATCGAATCATTTCATTTAATTGATGAAATTGTTTGATATTGATAAAATCTTGATGTGGCTACAAGGAGATTATATGTACTCCTTAAATTGGGCACTTTTCAATCAAAATTTCCGTTTAATTTTTATTTATGCATCTCGACATATCCCCCTCCCTCCCTCCCCAACCCAAATATTATATTGATAACAAACAAAACTGAGATTTATCTTATTGTAGGTTGGCATGAGTCAAGGTGCACCGAAGGCTTGGTATCCACCTCTAGATAAAACTTTATCATACCTTTCAAAGTTGTATCGTTGTCTAGAACCAGTTGTATTCACTGGTTTAGCCCAGGTACTCGTGTAATCAGTTCTAATTTCCTATGGTATTCTTGCCGTTTTTATTTACTGTTTTTTCTGATATTTTCCAGGAAGCTGTAGAAGTTTGTTCTACATCTATTCAAGTAAGACAGCCAATTAATGTTTTTCAAAGGTCAAATTAGATATTTGAATCGTATAATAGGAAGAGATTTGTTCCTTTTTTTGTTATGACCTGATTTCACTTATGTTGTTCATGATTTCTACTCTACGGTTTCCCCCAAGTTTTATGCTTTTTTCATGATGTGCTTCCTGTTATCTACTCCAGAAAGCAAGTAAACTTATTGCAAAAAGATCGTCCCCTATGGATGGGCAACTTTTTTTGATAAAGCACTTCCTCATTCTAAGGGAGCAGGTACGTTCTAGTTATAGTCCTACTCTCTTCTTCTACATGACGTGATTTTTAACTTCTTTATTTTGCTTTTCAGATTGCGAGTTTTGATGTAGAATTTTCGGCAACTCACAAGGAACTCGATTTCTCTCATGTCTTGGTTGGTAACTTTGAAGCAAACTTTTCCTCCATGTTTGATGACTTACACTTTTTATTTTTTTGGAAGGACGCACAACTTTTCATTGATATAATGGAAGTGTCTAATGCTCGAATTACAATAAATGCACTTTGGAAAGGGCTTATGATTGCATCCATTACTTGTTTCAATCGTTCCACTAAAACCTTTGGTACTACCTCGTATGTGAAAGTAGTAAGACTAATAGGGCGAAAATCCTTAACAAGAGCCATTCTCTTTTTTCTGCACTAGGCAAATAAAATTCTCTTGAACACAAGCGTTTAACCTTCCATTTCTATGGAAATCCTCCATCATAGATTTGAAATTGTCCTTGAAGCCAGACCAGTGTTTAATTAGGAATTCTGCTGTGAAACCATCCGGGCTCAGAGCTTTGTTTCTGCCAAGTGCCTTTTTTGCTTAAAAAGTTCTTCCACTGAAAATTGAGAAACAAGAACAACATTCTGATTACGGATAACACAAGGCCAGTCATTGATAATAGGGATGAATCAGTCACCCGGAATTCTTTTATAGAGGTCCGCAAAAAAACCCAGCACAAGCCTTTCTGTGTCTCGAAACGACTTTGTCACAGACCCTTCTTCATCCTTCAATTCTGTTATGAGATTCTTTCTTTTCTTTGGATTTAGAAAACGGTGAAAAAATCCTGTGTTCTCATCATCCACAGCCAACCAATTTAATTTCCTTTTCTGGATGAAATTGCGCTCTTCAATTCGATAAATACTGAGTATCTCCGCTTGCAAGGCTGATCTAAAATCCAACACTTCCGCATTTAACCCAACCAACTCTGCAGTTGCATCACAAATTTCTAGCTCAGTCAGCAAGCTGTTTTCTCTCTCTTCTAACTTGGCCTGCATTGACAAGTGCCATGCTTTAACTGCCACTTTTACCTTTCTCAACTGTTCGTGCAAGATAAAATCAGCCCAACCTTGATAGTTGAAACTGCATAAGGTATCTGCAATGACCTGATTGCAATCATTGTTCATCAACCAACTGTTACAGAACCGAAAAGGAGAGGGACCCCATATAATAGCACCATCCTCCAAGAATAATGGGAAATGATCCGAGAAGATGTGTGCTTTGGGGGAAACACGAGAATTCTCGAAAAGATCATCCCATTCTTTGTTTATGAAGAACCTGTCCAATGAAAATATGGAAGATGTGCCACCTTCTCTGGACCAAGTGTACCTCTCATTTAGCATCAGAATTTCCATGAGATTAACCGATTCTATGAACTTGTTAAACAATACCATTCCTCTTAACTTCTGCCGAGGCGATATCCTTCATGGGCCCATCTAGTGATATTAAAATCTCCACCTATACACCATGCCTCAACCAAACATACTGACATGGAAGACAATTCAGGCCAAACCAGTTTTCAATTCAGGCCAAACCAGTTTTCTTTGTCTATAACCGCAAGTACCATATACATTTGTGATCCAACAGCTCTTCTTGCACATCATGAGGCGTTCCCTTTAATAACTTCGGCTATTGAGATGCTGCTTATGTCCCACATGGTAAGAATACCCCCAGACTCCACGCATTCCCAACCAATATCTCTAGAGCTGTAAAGGGATTTTGTAAAAACAGCATTGAAACTTTTCATTTTAGACTCTTGAATCATGACTACATCTGGGTTACTATTTTTTAGGAACTTCTTGAGGGCTGCACGCTTTGAGACATCTTTTAAGCCCCTTGTGTTCTACGAGACTATTTTCGTGGATTCTGAGAGAGAATTTATTGAGACTGGACTGCATTCTTATACCAGAATAATTCCACCGTCATTAACTATAGGCAGCAGATCCTTTTGCAGCTCCGAGGGAACTTCACTTGGTAGGGTACCATCATCATCAAACAAAGAGTTTAGATCCACCCCTTTGATTCTGCTTTAGTCTTATGATCGGATGCAGTACTTACACCCGCCGATTCTTCACTACTAACACTACTAACACTGAAAGGTGTGACTAATTCCTCATCAATCTATTTCTTGGAGGAATTATCAACTTGGCGGGGGTAGCCTCGCAGTAGAGTAACCTTTGTGTAAGAGTTTGTGAAGTTAGTATAATTGATAAGCTTAGGAGTGGTAACAATTACTAACCTATTAGAGCAATTAGACGCTTGAACATTGGAGCTACACACCTCCAAGAGATCCAGATTTTCATCAGAAATAAAAGTACCGAAAATAGTATGATCGGCTTGACTTTGAATAAATCCATAGCTCATGACTGCATTTTCAAAATGTTCAAACCAAGCTTTAGGAGACTGTTTAAGGCCCTGTAATGGTTACTTTAACTTGCACACTTTTTTAATCCCGAGATCTACCTCAAATCAAGGTGGCAAGTCTGCAAATACCTCTTATTCAACATCCCCATTGAGAAAGACATTCTTAACATCCAGTAGGTAAAGATGCCAACCAAAATTAACTGCAACAAATAGCAAAATTCTGATGGAATTAATGTTTCTTGATAATCAACTCAATGTCTGAGTAAATCCCTTAGCAACCAATATGGCCTTGTACTTTTCAATACTACCATCAGCTTTGCATTTTACAATGAACACCCACTTGCATCCAACTGTTTTCTTGTCTTTAGGTAGTTTAACTATGTCCCATGTGCAATTTTGGTTCAACACATTCATCTCTCCCATTACTGGCAACTTCCAATTCGAATTATTGAGGGTCTCCTATATATTCTTTGGAACAAACAGATTGGTTATTTTGGATGTGAAGGCTTAAGATTGTCGGACAATCTATGATAAGAAAGATAGTTTGCAATGGGATATTTGGTACATTGATGGGTACCTTTCCTATGGGCAATTGGAATGTCTAAGATATGAGGCATCAGATAAGGAATTCTAAAGAGAACTAGGAAAACTATGAGAGGAAGTACTGGGAGAATTATGGGAAGGAGATTGTATGTTACTTGGATCTGCAGAATCGTTCATGGGGAATTAGATTGGTTTCGTGATAAATCAATTGTCTGCTCTCAATTACTTTCAGGCAAGTTTCTTCTAGTATAAACTTGAAGTTCAGGTCTGTAGTGTTTCTAGTATAAATGCATTTAACGGCTCGAGGATCAAGTTTAGTTAGTGTAAGGTTAGAAGTATGAACATAAATAGTACACCCAAATACTGTTATTGGTAAGTTAGAAAACAGCTTCCTCCGCCTTTCGACAAAAAACACAACAAAACATACCAACTAATGAGGGTATCTACTTCACAAGGTGATCCAAATTGTCAAGGGATTGTTTGGTAGAGAATTGTTTTTGAAAAAGAAACAAGCCTCTTTATTAATGATTAAAATGAGACTAGTGCTCAAAGTACAAGAGAATTATACAATGAGCCAAGAACAAATAGGCCTAAGGTTCAGAAGGCGCACCCAGAGTGCCCTTTATACTTATGTCTTTACTTGAAGTTGCTCGTGCCCTTGTGTTTTCTATGCATGCACCAAAATATTTATGGGGTGATGCAGTTCTTACCACTACGTACCTCATAAATCGAATGCCAACTAAGGTTTTGAATTTTAAAACTCCTCTAAATCACTTCAAAGAGTTCTTTCCTACCGTTAGNCATAAATAGTACACCCAAATACTGTTATTGGTAAGTTAGAAAACAGCTATAATTGGAGGAACTGAGACTGTGAATTGTTTCATTTAGGGTTGTGTTGGATTCAACCCTAATCTTGGGGTAAGCTTGGATAAGTTTGGTTGCTTAATTAAACAGTAGGGTGATAGTTGACAAAATTATTAATGTTAATTTTGTTTATGTTTAGGACTGAGTATTGGGAGGAATTGACTGTCAACCAGTGAATTATTTTAGCAGACCTCCAGGTAAGAGATTTTCTCTACTAAACCTCACATAGAAGTTGCATGTATGTTCTGTATTGAGTAGAATTGTAACTAAGAGATGTATAATATGTTTCCTTGAGATGACCTTATAAATGGTTACTTCGGTGACCATATTATGGTTGAGATACAGTATTATTTATTGAGGCATGCTATGATCAAATATGTTATTTTTTAGTTATGACTAACTGAGTTAAGATGTTGATGTTATGATAAGCACGTATAGGCTATAGTGTTCTGTTAGGTCTGCCTGTTAGAGTTGTACCGTATAGGGGTCCCTTGAGGTCACCCCCTATGTATGCCTATGTGGCTAGTTTGAGATGTGATTCAACGGGATCATTTACAACCGACTCTCCTTAATGGTGATTCCTTCGGGTTCATCGAGAGCCCAGATATATCTCCACGGGACCACTGGATAGTATGCGTTCGGGAGCGCAATAGTATGCGGTACCTTATTATAGGACTCTAACGAGAGGTTAGCAGACACATAGTGAGACTAATATGGGTCTCTTACTGAGTATAAATTTATACTCACTCTTTTAATGTTTAATTTTTAAGTAAGAGTAGAGGCAAGGGCAAGCTGGCGAATGATAAGAAGTGACCGTGGATTGCCATAGGGAATAGTTCAGTTTTTTTCGCATTTATGTTTCAGTAATTATATTTTTGGTTTATTTCAGAACTTCAGTTTAATTATTTTAAGTATTTCTCTTATTTTAATGGGCACAAACTAGATTTTGATTAGTTATTTTAATTGCTTATTTATTTTTATTATTTAAAGCTTTTCCTCAAATTATAAATTGTTTTCTTGTATTATTAAAAAAAAATCTATACTTATTTAAATATTAATGACCTCAACTTACAAGAAAGTTGGGTTCTTACAAGAACTTTTTCGTCTATTATTGCCTATAAAAAGAACTTCATCTCCACCAAGAAGAGGAGGTTTGATTGGACTAAGTCAGAATAGACCACAGAGAGGTCATATTTGGGCCAAAACCTAGAGAGATGGTGGAAAGGATTAGCCTAACCACCATGTGTGCATCACTCCTTCACCTTCTCGGATTAGATTGTAACTTGAGAGCTGAGAATTTAAGAGGAGAAGAGTTCATCCCCGACTCCCCCTAACTTGTATTTTATTTTCTTTCTCTTTCCATTTTAATATTTCTTTGCATTGTATTTGGTTATATTATATCTTGGCCGAAGGCCTTCATTCTTTAATACAATGTACTTTTACACACTTGTCAATCCATCCATGCCTCTATTGTTCATCCGTCTTTATGTTATTTGTAGTTTAGGCCTATGATGTGCTCTCAGTAAGTAATATCTATTTATACCGCCTAGTGTGTTAGCCGAGCTATATTCTACACTTGATCGGTGTATGTCCCTAACCACTCGAGAGGGTGAGTGGTAAGGACATGGCTAACACACGTAAGGAAGAGTTTGCTAAACCTTGCGGGAGGACTTCCTTCATTTGTATCCTGAAAGGCGAACAAGTGTGAACTTTAGGCACCAAGAGCTTGTTGTCCTTAAACGTGAAGTACCCTAAGTAGAATAAGTAAATACTTCTAGATATAAACAATTGAGCCACTCTCAGTCATTTGAATTCTGAAAGGCAACCAAGTCAGACGTTCAATGACTTCGAGAGGAGCACGTTCAATGACTAAACCCTAGTAGCATGAGACCTTCCTTCACCCCTTTTCTAAACGCAAGTTAGTTCACTCGATCTTCCATATTGCCATAATTTATTCCTCTATGCATGAGTCTCTAGGTGCAAGTACATAGTTTTAGTTCTTTTTATATACATTCTTTTAACTCAACCTTCATAACGCGATAAGTCGAACCTAGAACTGATTTCATGAAAGAATCCCTTGTGTTCGACTTTGGATCACCCAAGTAAACCTACTGCTTCGTTTGCACTTGGACAAGCAGTAGAAAAACTTGTACTTAATGAGGATGTAGGTATTACACAATGGAGGTATATACTGAGCAATTTGTATGCTATGATCATGACACATGACTCATCGCCTAGAATGAAACACGCAATACAAAAAAAATATGGTGAGCATCTCCCACGCGATGAATCTTCTTTGTGATGTATTGCAAGTGCATCATAGTAATGTGGCACTACACAGTCCTAGTGTAAATCGAGAGAGAGATACAAAAACAACTAGAAGGGTGAAAGGCTTGCTAGGCGAGAAGGCTGCCAAGGTTTTAAGCTTAAGTTTAATTTGTTTGTATTTACGTTTATGTATCTAAAGTTTTTGTATGCACTTGGGCAAAGATTAATAAAGGATTGAGTTGGTTTATTTTTATGTGTTAAGTTGTCTTTTTCGTCCCAAGTAATGGTTAAATTGTAAGTTGTACAAAGGAAAGTTTTTAGGTAAGTAAGCAAAGTTTAAGGACCTCGAGAATGGGTGCCTTTGGCGTTTAAACGCACCAATGGTAATCTAGTCGAGTCATGGCTCGCAGAATAAGCAAGGATGTCTACAAGGCTGGGTGTGACACTTAACCCATAGAGGGTCGCTCTATGTGCACATAGGAGCGGATATGTGTTGGGATTTATGTCCTAAAACTCGTAGATTGTAAATATAATCCATTGACCGTTATTAATAAAGTGTGTTATTATTATAATTTCAATAAGTGTTATTGATTATATTATTAGTTTTGTCTTAATAACCTAAATCCAATAAACTAACATCCTAAGTTGTTTGATGAGTCTTGAACAGTGTGTACAGACATACAGGGATCAATGTTCGAGATCAGCTTAAAGGGTCTATAGTATAGGGATAAGGTTGGGTACCTTATCCTGGTAACACTATGGATATGGTTCACTTTGTATTCGATACAAACACAATGATCAAACGTATTCATGTAGGTGACATGCGAGTGAGAGTATCCTATGTAATGAGTTTGCATAAGACCGAACGACGAAATAGTAACCACTAGATGGAACTCCGTTAACTAGTTGGGTTTCTATTTCACTAGGATGACTTAGGTAACTTAGTTTTAATCTTGAGTATATTATGAACTTCTGTTCGCGAGGGATTGTCATTTGATTTGTACGGGTAGGAGTGGCAAGATCACTGACTCAATAAGCTTATCATTTTGGGGACAAGACCGAGTGGGGAGCTGGAAACATAATCACACAAGATGAAATTCACTTCTTTCCAACTTTAGAGTAAGTAGATGAGTGTTCCCTTAAATGGTGTCTCCAAAACTTGAACAAAGAGTCTTATCCTCTCTATGGCACCAGAATGGTTTCTGTTTATTGGTTGAACCATAAACAGGTTGTTCATTAGAGGAGCACTGGTATTTAAGGACTAGAGATAATCTAGGGGTAAAACGGTAATTTGACCTAGCTGGTGTTACTGACACTTGTGAAGGACTAACTTATTGTTATTGGTCTATATACATGGACACAAAATATATTTGTCGTGAGAAGAGTTTAGCTGTGAGTCTTAAGTGGAGTGTACACACATTTAACGAATATTGATTAATGTGGTTAATGAGTTTAGCCAATTAATCCCATATCGTTGTAGGTCCATTAGGTCCCCTTCCTAGCTCGTAAAGGGTAATGAGATTTATTTATATTGGTTGTAATTTGAAATGTTCAAATTTACTTTGGGAATTAGTATAATGTATGATGATACATTATAATATAAAGTTTATATTTTAATTAAACTTTATTGTATAAATTTAATTTTGGATATGATTCAAAATTAATTTATGGGAGATAAAATATTTGAATGAGTTCAAATATTAATTTAATGTGAATTGGATTCATATTAAAATTATTGATTATGAGAGAAATTTATATTTGGATATGATTCAAATTTGAATTAAATTAAATATAAGATATTTAATTTAGCAATTAATTAATTGAAGAATTAACTAATAGTTTTGTTTTGTTTTATTTTATTAAATTAAAACTATAAGATGTGTTAAAGATATTCATTAAATATGATTTAATTAATTAATTAGTTAATTTGGTATTTCTATTATTTTAATATTTTTTAAATTAATAGAATTCTATGATTCTTTCCTACTCCCTAAAGTAAAGAGAGTTATAAATACGCAAAAGAAAACAGGTTTTTATGTGAAGTCTTTGCCTACGAATTCTCTCAAAACTTTTTTTCATTCCAATTGGTTCCCACCAACCAATCTCATCTAGATGATAGGAAGGTCTCTGACGGCTGGTGTTCCCAATTCGATGACTTATAGATTCAAAGACATCAACGAAAGTAAGTTACTATATTATGTAATTATCTAATCTATAATTTGTTTGAGCATGCTTAACCTTAGTTTAAATTATAAGAAAATTTGTTTATGTAATTGTTTGCCAATGAACGGTATTTTAAGTTTCCAATTAAATTGAAAAGATCTGTGTAAAATCTTTTGTTGCTCAGGGCTTTAATCCCTTCAATATGGAGGTTATTACTGTGGTAGGTGCTAAGTATGCATGAGCTCAGTTTGGCCACGTGTTTTCTTGTGGATATGGATCACGTATGAACTATTCTCGACCGTGTATTTAGTATGCTATCAATGGTTGGATTGGATGAAGGTTGTTACTGTGACAAGTACTAAATATGTGTGAGCTCAGTCTGGCTCCTTGTTTTCTTATGGATATGGATCAAGTGTGAGCTATTCTCAGTCGTGTATTTAGTATTCTACCATGGTCGAATTGGATGGAGGTTTCCATTGTGGCAGGTGCTAAGTATGTGTGAACTCAATTTGGTCGCATGATTCATTTAATCATGTGTGAGCTATTATTGGTCGTATATTTAGGTGCTTTGCTATGATAAACCCTTATATGGTACAGATTTGTTGGCATTACTTGTGATTTACGTAATATTTGATGCTAACGTTTTAATCATTATTTTATTAACAATGCATATTTACACATTCTCGATAGCATGTTTTACGAGCTTTTACTTCTAAAACTTGCCGCTCACTAAGTTTTAGCTCATGTTTTCAATGTTTTCTCCCTCCAAGTAGTGGTTAAGGATTAAGCATTGATTGAGCTCCCTATCTTTGATTGTAGGCTCTCATTCTTTTTTTATGTATATACTTAAGTGTTGTATTGCAATATGGGGTGGTTAGAAGTAGCGAGGGTCTCGCTAAGGTCTTTTGAGAATCTTTTTGGATTTTAATTATTTTGTAACTAATATCTACTTTGGATATAAACTATGTTTGAAATTCTAGAATAGTCTGGATGAGTGTGTTGTGAGACACACTTAATGTGATTTTGTGTCTGAATATTGCATATATTATAGAAGTGAAAATTCCTTCCCTTTCCAAGTTTGGCTAACCCATATTTTAGGAAAGATGCTGCCAGAATTTTTTTAGAATTTTATAATACTTGTTCTATAGAAGTTTTGGGCTGAAAAAGTTTGTTTTTGAAAAGTATTTTCATGCCACGATTTAGGTTAGAAGGAAAAACCTAGAACGGGGTGTGACAAGAAATGATTGAAAATCTTCCATTGGTAAGCCAACCAATTCCACTTTGTGGGATGCTACCATCAACTACTTTCAAACCTCGCATTAGTTCCATTTGTATGTCTACTCAAGGAAAAATCTTTGACAATTCACGAAGTGCATCCATCTATTTTGGCTGTAAATGAAGAATTTCAACCTGTATGTATATATGACAACTATGTAGTCCTTTGCAGTAATTGTTTGTTTTTTTAATCTAATATTATGCATTATATGAATACCTAAACAACAAACACCCGTCAAGAAAAAGAAGTTGGTTAAATTGTCAAAACTTGAGGATAAAAGGCAAAATAAAGCTGATGGACAACAACAGGTTGGGATTCAAAAAAAAAATGATGAAGCTGTTACTAAGAAACTATTTGAGGATCAAAAGAAAAGTTAAGTAGTAACTAAGAAATCGGTTGAAATTAATATATATATATATATGAAGCACTGACTGATAAACAAACTTTGACAATGCATGAAGTGCAGCCATCTATTTCGGTTGTAAATGAAGAATCTCAACAGGTATGTAGATATGAGAACTATGTAGTCCTTTTGCATTAATTTTTGGTTTCTTATTTAATATTATGCATTGTAGGAAATACCCAAACAACATACACCTATCAAGAGCAGGAAGCTAAATAAATTGTCAACAATTGAGGAGAAGAGACTAAAGAAAGCTTATGATGGTCAGCAACAAGTTGAGATTGAAAAAGAAGATGAAGCAGTTACTAAGAAACCAGTTGAGGTTCAAGAGAAAGATCAAGGAGTGACTAACAAACTAGATGAAGTTAAAAAAAGGATGCAGAACTTGAGAAAACGTTTGAGTCTAAAAAAAAGATGAAGTAGTGCATGTTCCACAACTTAATCCACTAAGACTACCTATTGGAGTCAAGTCAAAGCCTATAGTATCTGTCCTAGACGTCGTATTGAGAGACGTAGATCGATACAATCCCATGTGGCCAGTGGATCCAAAATTGTGGAAGAATACACGGAAGAGATCTAAAAAAACAAATACTGAAGAGAGGACTGTAGTATTCTCATTTAGAATGAAAGAGTTTTTTAAAACGCTTGAAGAAAACACATAGGTAATAGGAGACGTAAGTACTCTTTCCAAATTTCATTTTATATGTACAACGACTATACGATCGAGTACAACATTCTTTATATATTTGCTAAGCTTGTTTTTATATAATAAACAATCGCTTAGTTTCGAAAAGAATGTTGTACACAATCACTTGTATTTGCTAAGTGATCGCTTGTATTTGATAAACGATCATGTATTGCCATTTTATTTTATTTTATTTGAAGACCATGGATGTGTTATTGTATCATGTGCAGGATAAGATGTTATCAAGAAAGCATCTTTACAAGTCGCATATTGCAGTAATAGATTCGTCATTTATGGTTAGTTATTCTTCTTTAAACATTTTTTGTTTAGAAATTAAATTGCATAATTATATTTTGGCCAAATTGTTTTATTTGTTGTTTAAGTATGGCATCAACAATGAACAACTACTTAAAGAACGACTTTTTGATGATCATGTGTTGACAGAAGAAGAAGAAGAGGTTGAATGGTCAGACCAAACTACGCACATTGCTATATGAGGATACCATAATTAATTTACTATTTTTATTTTGCTCTTCTTGAAGATAAAGTAGGATGTGCAAGTGCCGACTGCATGATTGGTTGCATCAACATCAGAGAACATTGGATGGCTATTGCAGCTCACATGAGGAACTGCAAGATCTTTGTGTTTGACTCTATGCCCAACTATGTTGAAAAAGAACTTGTTGATAAAGCTCTTACAATACCTGCACGTGCATCCCTTTACTGACACTAGTTGTTTGACTGCACATAACAATACCAAATTTCAAATTCAACCCGTGGCCAATAATTAGATCCAAAGCCACATTACAACAGAGTCCGTCATTAGATTGCAAGATTTATTTGTGCTAAGTTTGTTGAATGTCTTGTAACAAATTCAAATCGTAATTGTCTAGATATGAAAAACATGAAACTGTTTAGACAACAGTATGTGATAGAATTTTTGGCAGATAGATTCTTTTGGTAAATAAAATGTTTGTTTGGTTTATGATATGCTTGTCTAATTTTTACTTTTTAATCTTAATCACCTTTTGACTAAGTGTTTGTATTTGTTTATATACTTTTTAAAAAACAATCGTGTAAATATATAAAAACAATTGTGTATATAAGTCTAAACGATTGTGTATATCAATCTAAACGATAGCATATTTTACAAAATAAATCATAACGATCGTGTTATAAAGTCTAAATGATCAGCAATATTAAAGTTTTTTGACCACAAAAGCCGAACAGTGATGCCCCAGACGCAGTTTTTTGGTTTTGTCCCAAAATGTCAAAAAAAGGGCCAATGCTATGGCCTAGAAAAAAACGACCCAAATTAGAACAGTGTCAAAGGTCTTGAAAGTTCACATCTAACTACTAAGTGGTCTCATTTTGAACAATATTAAAGTTTTTTGTCCACAAAAGTCGAACAGTGATGTCCCAGACTCAGGTTTTTGGTTTCGTCCCAAAACATCGAAAAAAGGACCAATGCTATGCCCTATAAAGAAACGACCCAACTTTGAACAGTGTCAAAGATCTCGAAAGTTCACATCTAACTACAGGGTGGTCTCATTTGGAGCAATATTAAAGTTTTTTGCCAAAAAAAGCCGAACAGTAACGCCCAGACTCAGTTTTTTGATTCTGTCCCAAAACGTCGAAAAAAAGACCTAGAAAGAAACGACCCAACATACAACAGTGTCAAAGGTCTCGAAAGTTCGCATCTAACTACTGGGTGATCTCATTGTGACATATATTAAAGTCTTTTGCTCACAAAAGCCGAACAGTGATGCCCCAGACTCAGTTTTTTGGTTCTGTCCCAAAACGTTGAAAAAAGTACCAATGCTATGGCCTAGAAAGAAACGATCCAACTTAGAACAGTGTCAATGGTCTTGAAAGTTTGCATCTAACTACTAGGTGATCTCATTTTGAGCAATATTAAAGTTTGTTGACCACAAAAGCCAAACAGTGATGCCCCAGACTCAATTTTTTGGTTAAGTAACAAAACGTCGAAAGAATGGCCAATGAAAGAAACGACCCAACTTAGAACAGTGTCAAATGTCTCGAAAGTTTTGATATAACTACTGGGTGGTCTTATTTTGAGCAATATTAAAGTTTGTTGCCTAGAAAAGCAGAACAGTGATCCCCATACTCAGTTTTTTGATTGTCCCAAAACGTCGAAAAATGTGTCAATGCTATTGCCTAGAAAGAAACGACCCAACTTAGAACAGTGTCAAAGGTCTCGAAAGTTCACATCTAACTACTGGGTGGTCTCATTTTGAGAAATGTTAAACTTTTTTGCCCACAAAAGCTGTACAGTGATGCCCTAGATTCAGTTTTTTGGTTCCGTCCCAAAACGTCAAAAAAAGGGCACGTGAAAGAAATGACCCAACTTATAACAGTGTCAAAGGTCTCGAAAGTTCGTATCTAACTACTGGGTGGTCTCATTTTGAGCAATATTAAAGTTTTTTGCCCACAAAAGCTGAACAGTGATGCCCCAGACTCAGTTTTTTGGTTCCGTACCAAAACGTCGAAAAAGGGGCCAATGAAAGAAACGACCCAACTTATAAAAGTGTCAAAAGTCTAAAAAGTTTGCATCTAACTATTGGGTGGTCTCATTTTGAGCAATATTAAAGTTTTTT